>BDUI01001320.1:84148-101907 GCA_002335545.1 Apodemus speciosus
TCTCTCTCTCTCTCTCTCTCTCTCTCTCTCTCTCTCTCTCTCCCCCCCCCTCTCTAGCAGAGTCTCACTATGTATCTCTGAGCTCTGGCTGTCTTTGAACTCACTATGTAGACCCAGCTAGCCTTGACCTAATTCACAAGCTCTCCCTGCTTCTGCCTTCCTCAAATGATGGGACAAAAGATGTGGTGCTACAATGCCTGGCCTAGAAATGCATCTTTGATATCGTCATCAAGGTGAACAAAAGAGAACTTACCACACCACTCTCCTTCTCAGTATGTTAGAAGTTTCCTCATTGGCCACAAGGTCAAATTTACATGCTTTGAGATGGCATACAAAGCCCTCTGGACTTGGCCAGTCCAGGCTTTGCAGTGTCCACCATTTGATGGACTCTAAGTACATAACTGCCTTTGTTAACAGCTCACTGTGCCTTGGACCTTGCAGGCCTCATCCCGGGAGTCTGAACACTCCCGGATCCATGTATGACCGGCCACCTAACTTCATTTTCCAGGATTAACTGACTGTCTTCCTCTGATAGACCTACCCTGTGTGTTCTTTCTGTAGACTCCAGAGTCCTCCTCACTGAGTCTCTGTTTCTGTTCTTGGTGCTCTCCCAACCGACATACGTCCATACATCTTGTTCATCTGCACACAAGTTTACTGTCTAACTTTCCACTAAAATGTACATCGCATGAGAGCGCGTCCTGCTTATCTACTGCCTTAGCATATTTAACAGTTTCTGATCGTGACTGGTTGGTCTGTAAATATTAGAAGGAAGGAGAAGAAATGAATACAGGCTGAGGCGATTGGATACACAACGGGATGAGAGTTCAACCCGTAGGCATGAGTTCCCTTGGAGGCTTAGCTTCCAGCCTTTCTTAGCTTGGCTGACGCCACAGAATAACACAAAGTGTGTAGCTCAAGCATCAGGAACTTATTAGCACCAAGTCCTGGAGGTTTAACATCCCATTTCAAAGTGCATGACTAATTTCTGATGAAGCTTCTCATCTTGACCTGCCAGTGGCCACATCATCTCTGTGTTCTCAATGCCAGGAGTTTATTGCTTTGCAGAAAGTCATGGAATACCATGCCAAAGGCCCCACTCTCATAACTTTATCTAATTCTGATTACCCGTAAAGTGCCTGTCTCTAAATACCATCAACTGAGGGGTTGGGCTTTAACGCATAAGTCAGAGGAGTACAGTTCAGTTCTCCCTCTCTCTCCCCTCTGTGGGCTCAAGAATGATCAGTAAACGTCAGTAGCGTGCTCCCATCTTCCTTGGCTCCTTCCTGCCATCCCGTGTGCTTGTAATAGTTTGCAGCACCTAGCATCCTACATGGCTGCTTCCACCATCAATATTGTGAAGTCCGCGAGGACCCGTGTCAACTCTTCATCTCGTTCCATCTGGTACAATGACTGGCAGGAAGAAAGGATATGAGTATGCATTGATGGAATAACAAAAACCTTGAGTGAATTCCACCACCTGAGAAGACACTAAAATATGACTTGGGTCACTGATATTCATATTATGAAGCACTTCAGAACTGCTCAGAGCAGTGCTCCCAATAAAAACGTCAGCTTATAGTTCAGCATCACGGCATTAGGGTGCCACACGTGTTCTAAGACAGTCTAAAAGGAACTGCTTAGGGATACTGTATTAAATCACTATAGACCGAGTCACCTACATAATAGATTTTTATTATCTCACATGTCCAGGGGGCACTGTGAGGTGAGTTGTTGGCAGGGTCGGTGCCTCCTGAGGGCTGTAAAACAATCTATTTGTAATCTGTCCTGTTGAGTTATACATGGCCGTCTGCTGCTTTGTCATCCTTCACTGCCCACCTTATAACAATCCGTGTCAATTTTCTGTAAGACAGAAGTGTACCGGGTCATCTATCATCATCTACGTCCAACTTCTTGTCTATAAGACAGTAGTTGGACTGACTTGGGACCACCATAATGAGCTCATACTCACTAATTCCCGCTACAGAGACTCTGTATCTAAATATAGTCACAGACCAGTGTTCTATTAATTAAGACTTTAACGTAGGAAAGGAGATGGAGACAATATTCAGCCTCTAGCACGATCTTTGCTGTGGAAATGAGAAACGCAAGAGGCTAGGATACAAGCCGTCAGACAAAAGCTAGGAGAGGAAAGACACCCCGAAACCCCAAAGACAAGTAGAGAGCATAACTGCAGGAGTGAAATACAGAAGGGAAAAAAAAGTGTGTGCATAGGAGAGAAAAACAACCAAGTAGAAGACAGAGACTAAACAAAGGCGGAATCAACTCACGTTAATGAACAGGGGCTTTGGCAAAGCGCTCGGGTATATTTAGAACAGCCAATTTAAAGAAACAGGAAAGGCTATAATACATCTTATGAAGCAGTCCTTCAATTGTGGCCATGAGGTTTTAAAGAGTGCCTCTTTAAGGTGTGCCTCGAGGCACAGGAAAATCGTTAGCTGCTTACGAAGAATCAGCCTCCTCCGCTCATCTGATGGCTTCTGGTGGCTTGTACTGCAGCGAGCCACCTCCCATCACAGAGCACTAAAGGAAGATAATGCTCTGGGACGTTCAAAAATCAATAACACAAGCCGGGCTGCGGCGGCGCACGCCTGTAATCCCAGCACTCTGGGAGGCAGAGGCAGGTGGATTTCTGAGTTCGAGGCCAGGCTGGTCTACAGAGTGAGTTCCAGGACAGCCAGGGCTACACAGAGCCTACAAAAAAAAGAATAACACAGCAGGAATTCCTTTTCAACTTCGTCCTTCCTCCCATATTCCCCTCTTTGGCTCCTGCCTTCTAGGGTGTCCCCTCGACTCTCCAGGGGGACCGAATCATAAGGAAGCCCAGGGGAAAGGGGTCCAGAGGTAGCATAAGAGAGGAGAGGCTGGCTTAGGAGGAGGTGACTCATGCTTCATAGATCGTCGCTATTCATCGTTTACCTTGGCAAAAACTTCATGAATCATCACACTTCCTGGATAGGCTGGATGTCCGTTAAGATTTAAATTAAGTTCATAGATTTTAAAATGACAAAGAAGTGTGTAGCTAGCTCACCGAAGCTGCAATTTGTACCTTAAGTATACCTGTAGTGGCAGAGCAGCACCAGAAAGATGTGCATGCTGCTCTTGGCAGGGACCTGCTGTGATATTACAAGTGCTCGTTTCTTTTGCCCGCTTCTGGTTGTTAAAATAATAATAATAATAATAATAATAATAATAATAATAATAATAATAATAATAATAATAGCAATAACAACAACAACAATAATAGCAACAATAACAATAATAATAATAATGTAAAATGTAAATAATGTTAGTTTTAGATTTTAAGATGACATTTTACATTCAGTCTAGGTACCTAAATTCATGTCTTTTTTTTAAAGATTTATTTATTTATTATATGTGAGTACGCTGTAGCTGTCTTCAGACACTCCAGAAGAGAGCATCAGATCTCATTACAAATGGTCGTGAGCCACCATGTGGTTGCAGGGATTTGAACTCAGGACCTTCGGAAGAGCAGTCATTGCTCTTAACCACTGAGCCATCTCTCCAGCCCCCAATTCATGGTCTTTTTAATTCTGATTTTTTTCCGTGTTTGTTATTCACCACGACCACCCTTTGTAATGTGTATCATTTCCTCATAAGAAATTAAACATGTGTTTACATTTCTTCTAATGACACGGATAAAGTAAAACGTGTGAGAGAGAGTAACTGGGAAAGGGGTCACCTCCTAAAATACAGAGAGAAGGCAGAGAGCTGCATAAACCTCATCAATACGAATTGGGATGCTGGTTTAACATCTAAGGGGCCCAGATGGGCCTGAACTTCCTGGTAGAGTCCCTTTTTACCACGAGTCTACCTAAAGGCAAACTCAACATTTTGCTACATCTCTAAAACAACTCCAACATCCTATGCCTTTTGTAAGTCACACCAAGAACTCCTAAAGAGGGCTGGAGAGATGACTCAGCGGTTAAGAGCACTGACTGCTCTTCCGGAGGTCTGAGTTCAAATCCCAGCAACCACATGGTGGCTCACAAGCATCTGTAATGAGATCCGATGCCCCCTTCTGCTGTGTCTGAAGACAGATACAGCATACTTACTTATAATAAATAAATAAATCTTAAAAAAAAAATTCCTAAGGCAATCAGGGGTGGGAGGGGCGGGGGAGAGGAGGGTGAGAGAGATAAATTACATCCCATGTCACCCACCCACGAGAATCTAGGGAATGTTAGGCTTCCTGCTCACTCCCACACTCCTTTCTCTTTTCTTCCCATCAAAAAAGAAAATCGTTTCTGCTGTTATTGAATTCAAATCCAGTCTTTAGCTGGAGTTCTTCAGCTACAAGAAAGACAGCCAAGTGGATAGACAACTGTGTCTTTCACAAATAACTCTCATCAAAACCCTAACAAAAATAAGTAATTAATGACTCTACAATTTTTTTTTTATCAATCAAGTCTATCTCTGATGTATACATAAAAACAAATAGGGAAGGCAACAGAATAAATTAAGAAATACATGTGTGAGTACATGTGTGTGTATGAGTGTATGTAGTATATATTGTATGTGGTGTTTATGTGTATGGTATATATGTACATGGTAAGTATGTGTGTGTGTTTGAGTGTATGTAGTATGTATTGTATGTGGTGTTTGTGTGTGTGGTATATATGTACATGGTATGTGTGTGTGTATGTGTGTGTGTGTGTGGTATATATGTACATGGTGTGTCTGTGTCTGTGTCTGTGTGTAGTAGTAGTGACAGTGAAATGCTGAAGTTAAGAGAAAATTACTTTCACCAAGTGGGTAAACAGACGCTCATATACCATAAACACACACGGACAAACGCCAGTTAGAAGAGGGACAAGGACTCTCTCTCAGCTCTGGCCTTAGCCTCCCCTTGCCCTGAACTTTGGAGCTGACAACTTTGGAGCTCCGGTGACGAGATGGGGCGATCTAACATAAGCTGCCTCTGTGTGGAAATCTTGTCCTGTGTGGCCTCTCAAAACTCAGGAATTTGTAAAGAGAAAGAATCCGCATTCCTGTCATGTGAGACATTAACTTTCCTACGTAACTATTTCCCTGTGTATATGTACATCAAAATAGTCCACAAAACTTAAAGATACACAATACAGTATAGTTAGTGTTTTCAAAAGTACATTGCGATAGTGTTTCTTAGAACACATGGAACCTTTCAAAACAATTATTTTTTTTTAAGAAATAAAAAAAAAAGAATCCTGTCCTCCTATGTACCCAAACCCTATGCTGCTGAATAAATACCTGAGACAGACAGCTTCCTCCAACCACCAACCATTCCAGGCCCACGCAGCATCTAAAGCTATGTAGAACAAAAGGGTAAAAAGATTTACCTTGATGGCTGTCACAAATCCAGATTTGAGCTTTTTTTTTTTTTTTTTTTTTTTTTTTTTTTTTTTTTTTTTTTTTTTTTTTTTTTTCCGGCCATTTACGCCATCGCTCGGCAATGGGTTAGTAATGGCCCGGTTACAGTTTCCAAGCATGTGGGCCATGGCTTGTAAAGTCAGGGTGGCCAAGGAGGAAATCCTAACCTGCAAAGTTTCCATCAAGTCCGTCTGAGCTGCAGACGGGGCTTGAGTCACCCTGACTCTGCTTGGTTATTGAAGTTATATGGAAACTTTCTTCCATGCCTTGGCAGCGTTACCAGTTCTGACAACTGCTTCCAGTCTTCGGGTGCTCTGTGCTGCCGCCCCCTGAAACACAACAAGGCTTTATTCTTCTATCCTCTTCCACACTATTTCTGGGATTCAAGATAAATGCTTACAGGTTATCTCTGTTGCTCCTGGTTTAAAATAAAGGCACGCTTTAGATTTCAATACTTAATTTCTTATTAGCCGTTGCTTCTCAAAACCAGTTGGCTGCTTGGCTTCTCTGGACATTCTTCATAAATACAACTATCCTATCATGTTCCCTGAATAACCCTTTGTGTTCTTCCCACAAGTGGAAGCATCTCTCATCACAGACTTATCTGTGACTCTTAGTTAGCTGGCATCCATTCTGATGGGGGGGTGGAGATAAGAACTGGAGAAATTAGCTTCTTAAGGAAATATGCATTTCCAAAAGTCCACAAGGAACTAAAATTAATGTAGCAAACCTTATACCGGAACAGTTAAGAGTCCCCAAGGAAAAAGCTTTTAGGACAATGAAATTAAGCTGCTTTGGGGAGATCTACTCAGTGCTGGAGGCTGCACACTGGGGCATGGTCCTCTGTTTTCTGAACCTCACTTAAGGCAACGGTATTATCTCTCAGTGCTGTGTAAATGCTAGACGCTAAAGCTTTGTGAGTGTGTATAACAACAAGGCAACTGAGTGGTCAGCGGTACCGTGTCATTTCCACGGCTTGATACTGTATGATCATCAGATGTGAACACTGGAGAAGCTGGCCAAAGAACAACCTGGGCCCTTTGAGCTATGTTTTTTTAACTTCTTGTCAATCTACAATAGTTTTCATAATACACTTTGAAAATTCCAGAAGACATTTTAAAAAAAATCTTCCCAGAAGATTTCCCATTACACTAATGAAATAATACTAAAATGTAGCTTGCCCCATTTCATATTTTATGTCCATAAGCACTATACCTTCCTACTCTAGTTTTTCTTCTCCCAATACCTCCCAGATCCCCTCTCCCTCCCCACACCGGTCATTTAAACCCCCTAGTGCCCAGAGTACAAGTGGTTCAGTAAACACTAAAAGAAGCAATAGATTCAATGAACTCAGGGCTTGGCTAGACATGTCCTGGAGGATAGGATGAGGCAGATGGCCCCAGACAGGAAGGGCAGTGAGGTGGACAGCACAGTCTTTGGATGGATTCCCTCTCATCATAGCCGTCAACTGAAGACTTGGGTCTAAATTGGGGCTCTTGACTTATGAAAGTTCCTTTAAACTCTGTCAGCCCGAGGCAGGACCAGAGGGAAGAGCTGATGGAATCCTTGCAGAGCAAACGTGTTTTCTGAGCTGTGATCCAGGTCAGGTGAGAGATTTATCAGAATGAACTGCTGTGTCCAGTCTGTCTGAACCACCGTGCCCAGTCCAGTGTAAATGTGTGGCCTTGTTTATAATATGTTCAAGTAATAGGATTAGTTATGCCATGCTGTTTTCTATCTCTGAATGTGGAGGATAAGATCATCCTCAGGATTTAAGGATATACCAGTGACTAGAGATGGTCATCAAGGCTGGCAAAAGGAAAGCTCAGGGCAACCCCAAGCAGTTAGGATGGACTGACTCATCCTACAGGAAGTCAGGGAGTCTCAGAGACACCTTCAACACATCTGCTGACTCCGTGCCTAACCCAAGCTGAAGGGACTTCACACATGTGAAGCGTCCTACACATTATCAAGGGTGCATTCAATACCTGTGGTACCCAGTCTGTGTCTAGTAACTCAACTCTCTGTGAAGTAGGTACTAACTAATTACCTTTTGTGGAAAAGAGAAAACTCAGCTGTACAAGGTAAGGAGTCTGCATCACACACAGCACCAGGGAGACAGAATTTACTCCCACTCCACTGTCTGCAACTTACAGATGAACTCAGCCTCTAGACCAACAGTTCTCAACCTGGGGGATCAAGCAACCCTTTCACAGGGATCCCCTAAGATGTTTACATTACATCTTAGCAAAATTATAGATATTAAGTAGCAATGAAAATAATTTTATGGCTGGGAGGGGTCAGCACAACACGAGGAACTGTATTAAAGGGTCACAGCGTTAGGGAAGTTGAGGACAACTGACGTAGACACTGCTGGCTTGCGATACTCAAGTGAGGGTGCTGTGCTAGATGAGTCTTTAGAAGATCATCAGCAGTCAACAGGGCAGGTACCATGTCAAAGAGACAAAACAGAAGGAGTCACTGCAGTGGTCCATAGGCAAATTTTCTTAACTTTAAGAAAAATCACTTAGTTCCCCTATAGTCCTTTACCACTCCTAGGGACTGCTGTTGCTGACAGCTCAGTATGGTACCAAGTGGCTACCCAGACTTCTAAGGTTCTATGAACCTTACTTGGCACAGTAAGAAACATGAAAAGGCAGGCCAGAGCTTCTCCTTTAGCTCCACATCCAGTGGTACACTTTACTACTTGTTATTCCAGCTACACTCATCCTGTGGGTTTGGGATGAGTCTAAATTGCCCTGATCCTCTGTCATTGAAAGGCTGAGGTTGGCTGCTGTCTGGATGTTTATCCAAATCCCAGTCCCTCGATTGAGGGAGCGATTGTGGTCCACCAGGGACACAGTGTAAAGAGGAAGTCATTTCCTCCTGAGAGCCTTGTTTGTGTTTTTTTGACAACTGTTTCAGTTTATAATCTGTTTCCATTCCCATACCCTGCCCTCTGAAAGTAAACAGAGGACAGCCATGGCGATGTGGGGGTGTGGGTGGAAGAGGAGGAAGGAAAAAGAGTTCCCCGGAGCAAGAGGATGTTTTTAGCAAACAAAATTTAATTTGAAATAAACTCATGTCCCCAAACCAGATAGAGCATAGACATTAAGATCAGCCCAGTTTATGAGCGAAAAGACAGCCTCCACACACCCCATCTGCACACACTACATGGTCACACACTAGTGGATATCACACACAGGGTTTCTCTGTGTAGCCCTGGCTGTCCTGGAACTCACTCTGTAAACCAGGCTGGCCTCGAACTCAGAAATCCGCCTGCCTCTGCCTCCCAAGTGCTGGAATTAAAGGCATGCGCCACCACTGCCGGGCACTGGTGGATACTCTTATATCAGATTCCAGTAGCACTGGTGGCTAACGACAAACTTCTTCACGTGAACAGGCACACTGCTTTACCTACCTTCCTCATCTGTCTACCCAACCACACAGCAGGGAAGGTGCTCTCTCCTGGATCAGAAACCAGTGACAATTATTTCTGAGTCTTTGTGGGACAACAGACTCTCTTTCTCAACTTATGACACTGAAAACTCTTCCTGGAAGATTTTTGGGTTTCATTTGCTTTTCTTTTTTTTTAAGGATACAATTTAGCCAAGAAAATACATTTTCAAAACTCGAACTGAGTTTAGAAAATAAGCCAACTCTTAAGAATTTCTCTTCCTTCAAAAGCTTCCCCCAAGAGTTACACAAAAGTTCCCTCTCTACAATAATAATTCATTGTAATTCATTTCTTTTAAGTTTGAGACAGTGTGTCTTTGTGTAGCCTTGGCTGTCCTGGAACTAGTTCTGTAGACTGGCCTCAGATTCACAAGAGATCCACCCGCCTCCCAAGTGCTGGCATTGAAGGCACGTCCCACATCTGGGTTTCACTGTAATTTTGATTCAGTAAAACAGGGGCTCATAGAAATATCCCTTTTAGATATGCCTGCCTATCACACTACATAGAACCCAAACTACCAGAAGCACATGGTCTACTCATCCCATTGCAGGCATTTCAGCTGTGTGTGTTAAACGCTATATATATATATATATATATATATGTGTGTGTGTGTGTATATATATATATATATACACACATATATGCATATATATATATATATATGCATATATATATACTCTCAGGGGCGCTGGAGAGATGGCCCGGGTTCAGAGGACTGGCAGCTCTTCCAGAGGATCGAGGTGCAGTGTCCAGCCCCTGCATGGAGGCTCACAACCATTGTAAACTCCAATTCCAGGTGACGTCATTGATGCTTTCTGCCCATCGCAGGCACCGGGGATCAAGTGGTACACGAATGAGCAGACGTGGAGGCAAAACTCTCCTAACTAAAATCCTAAGCCTTTTGAAATTTGCTTAATTACATATTTTACTGTCAGTGGACAAAAAAAGGGAAATCCCCTTGCCCGAGATTATTGAATTTTGTTACATAAAAGTAAAATACCAACTTATGGAGACCCCGGTAAGACCATTAGGGATGCTCAGAACGATTCTTCCTCATCACACACAAGGCACTTAGCACGAGCTATGGCCACGCAGGTCTCGGGGACCAGGAGCACAAGTCATTCACGGAGACATCACGGAGCAGTTGATGCACTTGCTTCAGGAAGTCCTGTTCTTGGATAGAATGGGCTTTCTTTTCCTTTATCCAAGTTTTAAGTGAGCATGTATTAATTGTGTAGAACGGATTTCATTTTGAGATTCTGTGCACACATACAATGTATTTTCTACTCCGTGTACCTCTCTTGACCCATCCCCCTCTCCCTGACCCCACCCCCTCTCCCTGACCCCATCCCCCTCTCCCTAACCAACCCTTTTCTACTTTCAGGCCCTTCTAGTTTTTAAGAAATGGATTTCTAAATTTTGAAAACACACCCTCCTAAAACTTTTCTGAGGGGGGAAAAAAAAACATTTGCTTCTAAGCCATAGAAATATGAACGGACATTTTCCTAAATCCCATATTTTTAAAACTATGTTTCAAAGGAGAACTGCATCAAGGGTCACAGGTCAATAGGTATTAATCACTGGTCGATAAAAATATACATGAGTTAAATATTTGCATATGTAAATGTGTAATTTGTTATTTAATATATAATATATTGTTTTATATTGTATCTTGGAATGGATATATACTACTTTAAAGATGAAAAATTTCATTTTTGAATGAGTTGAAAGCCATGCAATTCGTTGAACTCAGAATTAAAAAAAAAATAGAGCTGATAATTCAACCTGTAGCAATATACTCATTTTAAATTGAAGACATAGAAATTAGGGAGTCCACCTGCAAGATGCATGTCCCAAAACATAAAAGTGCACCTTTGCATTGTTACGCATTGCTGTATCTTAGTGATGTTGTGAACAACCCATACATAAACATGAGGCTCGCAACAACCTTCACATGTAAAGGTATACATTACAAAGGGGAAATACCCCGTTTACCGAGCAGAGTCTGTCACCACCAGCTCAACCATCTGAGCACTGTGGTCCGGTAACAACCACACAAATCAACGCCGTGTGTTCCTGCCGAATACTGTGGACAGAGCCGGGCGGTGGTGGCACACGCCTGTATTCCTGGCACTCTGGGAGGCAGAGGCAGGAGGATTTCTGAGTTCGAGGCCAGCCTGGTCTACAGAGTGAGTTCCAGGACAGCCAGGGCTATACAGAGAAACCCTGTCTCGAAAAAATCCAAAAATCCAAAAAGAAAAAAAAAAATACTGTGGACAGAGGCCGCCAGCTCTAAAGGCTCCCACTCCCGCTTCCGGCCGCCTGGGGCACCAGTGCTGAAGTGTATATACACTGGGGAGGAGGGGAGCAGAATGAATAAAATTAAATGAAATTTCTTCTAACATCTCTAGAAATGAATGACTCTTAAGGATTAAGGAAAAATAGAAAATTTTATTTTATATTTTTTTTTGACAGGAAATTCTCCATTTTCTCAGAAGGCTTTATTCATCCATTCAAATAATGGTTTCAAATGTAGGCAGATAGGTCTTCAGTTGCAAAATTTCAGAGACAGGCTGTGCCTTTTCCTGATAAAAGTCAAGGCCAGTAAGGAGCTCCACGTCTCGGACCCGGGCAGCGTGTGCTCTAAATCTCTCTTCAATCCAAAGGTCGTCGGTTTTGTTTTCCTGGAAAATGAAACACAAAACCATTTTCCATGTGGTGTTACCTTTCCATTGGCATAAAGATATTTAACTACTTAGGTGTCTGGTTTGTGATTTTTTTTCATTTCCCTGGCTCTTCATTTGATACAACTAAATTTTGTTTCATCAAACAAAAGTCCTAAAAAAAAAAATACTCTACCGTAAACTCATACCCACTGTGTACTTGTGTGGATGTACAAACATGTTCATATGTGTACATGCGTGCACATGTGTGTGGAGACCACACGTGGATATTGAGTTTCTTCATCGTTATTTTTTAGGGTCACTCACTGAAGCAGGAACTCAGTGATTGGGTTATTCTGCCTGTCAGCAAGCCCCAGGGATCCCCTCACCCCAACGTCCCCACTATTGGGATTGCATGCTTACCACACGCCATCCACCGTGAACTCGGGTCATCACACTTGCTTGGAAAGAGCTATCACCCCAGCCCATAGACACAATATTTTAAAAGAACTATCATCTAGGGAGCTATCTTCTTGTTCCTATGTTCAGAGCTAACATTACTAATTTGCATAAATCAGGATAAATCTCAATGGTTTTTTTTTTTTTTTAACTGTCACTACATGTCAGTGTACGTATATAGCACTGGTTTGAGTTTTCAAACTTACACTGAGTGCATGGTAAGTGCTATATCTTCCAAGTGGTTCTCATTCGTGGCAAAGTTTATAATCTATTCATATGATGGATCTAGACCTAGATGGGTAATCTGTTTTAGCGTAGTCTCTGACATTTCTTCACTATAATTTAATTTAGTTTCCCCAAAATACCAAACTGATAGGATTGGGCACTTTTCGTATTGTAAATAATACTGTGATGAATAACTTTGGATATTCTCCCATGTTTAAGAGCATAGATTTGAGAATATATAAGTGAAATTGCTAGGTTGTTAAACACACAACTACAAAATATCAAATGTTTGTCAGTTTCCACTCTCTATGCCTCTATGTCTTTTACCAGTCGTGAGTCTGAAATAGCAGTCTTACTCTAAGTTTCCATCATTTTTTAAACCCACACTCTTATCATTATAAATGGCTCTCCCATATTGCTGTATTTCAATTCCTTCTCCATTCCACTCCCTGTGTGTCCATACATGCATACATGCGTACACACATGTGAACTGAATCTAACATTTCATGCTTCAAGGTGCTAGAATTTTTATGTATATATTCATTTAGAGAAATATTAATTTCATGTCAACTTCAGTGTAGAACTTCAATGCTTGGGTCCAGAAAAAAATATAAATATATAATTAATCACCCTAGTGAGTATCAACCACACAGACACATTCATAAATACTTGCTTACATATGAAGATTCACATTTAATATTAATTCTATAGATCTCACATCTATAGATCTCTACCCACAAAGAACAGAAACATGTTTTAGATAGAGCCGCTTTTGTGACAGCTTGGATGAGATATGAATAATCATTCTGTGGCCCCAGGTTCTCCAGGAGTACTCACGGGACAGCTTTCCGTGTTGGTGGGCCGGTGAGGCATGATGAAAGGCAGGACATCTAGCCACCCGGGACAGCTGTTGGGTGTGTGGGTTTTGTCTTTACAACTTGTCAGCACCACAAAGTAGTGTGTTGGGATAGGAACATCAGTGCCAGCTACATATCTGAAAACATAATTGAAATGATTTGACCGCGACTACAAATGTCTTTTTGTTTTGTAGCTTTATAAGGAAATGCCAAGGTAAAGAACCACTAAAAGAAAAGGTCGAAAGTACCGATCGTGTGGAAAGCATAATTTCATCATATATGACTTGACATCAGTGAGCCAGAAGGCTCTTGTCAAAATCTATAGTGTGGTCACTCTAACATTATAGCAAACCATTCGAAGACAAAGAAGGCCCATGGAATTCTGCCTCCTGTGTTTCCCAAGTCCTGTGGCTTCGTACTTCACAGAAGTCTTCTACCGGACTCAGTGCTAAGAACAAAGGATCCTGCCCCTTACAGCTGTGCACTTCTGCTGCACAGGTGGGCCATCTGCCCCCTAAGACCCCCATTTAATCAAGTTTAACCTGGAAGTATCCACAGAGTCCACCTGGAAGCAGATGCAGACAACTGGATGTGTGCTAGTTGTCTTCCTAGTAACAAACAGGAAGGCACAAGTTTTGAGAGAAGAGAAAGGTATCTGTTGACCCTACTGGAGGAAACCTGTGAGCTCATTCAGTTTCAGACTGTCTGCATCTCCATTCTGTCTTTGCCAATAGGTGAAAACCTATAAAACAAGTGACTTAACTTCTCTTAGCCCTGGTTTCCTCTTTTCTGACTCTGGAGTTAGTGGAACCACACATCAAGTTGTATTGTAGATTAAACAAAGCCTGTGTAAATGCTTGAAAAACTGCCTAGTATGTAGGAAAGAGCTCTCAAAATATTTGTTAAAATTAGAGAATGACAAGACTACTATACAATCAAACACAAGCCAGGTGTGGTGGATCCAGCACTGGGGATACAGAAGCAAGAGGATCAGGAGTTCAAACGCATCCTCTGCAGCATAGTGAGTTCAAGGCCAGCCAGTACTACCTTTGACCTTGCCTCAAATTTAAACGAAGAACAGTGACAGGAAAGACCAGGAAAAGCACAGGACTGGCTGTACACCTAGTGTGAGGTTTACTTTATCAAAAGGTGTCAGTAGAAACTGGAGCTCTGCACACTCCGGGCTGGGATCCTGCTGTTGTTTTGTTTTGATAATAAAAGAAGCAATGGGACCTCATTCTGGAAAGGCCTAGTGCTGAAAGACACTAAATGGAAAAGAAATTTGTAAACCCCTGTTGTAATGGGTTTAGTATGAAGGTGTACAGTTTGTTCGGACTAGATTTCTACTGAATTCTGTTTGCATCCTCGACTGAAACTATCTTGCGGGTTGTCCACTCTATCTGTGAAATTTGCTAAGGCAAGCTCAGTCTGCACTTGGTTTTTCCTAATTACAGTTGGTTTGATTCTATATTTATTGATATGACTCCAACTCTACATTTCCTCCAGAAAAATCTCATCTTGTCTTTATTCATATTTTGTAAATTTTCAAATAAAATTTTTTTGTTAACCTTTACCCGGAAACCATTAGTTTAAGTTTTGGCCATACAATTCTTTTTGGCTAAATATTTAGAGAGTTTAAATTGAAAATTGGCATCAGTAGTAACTGACTATGAATGTGCTCTGCATATACTATGTAATATTGAGATTGTGTAGTATCTAGCTAAAGTTTTCAGATTTTCCTTTATGATACTCTATTGCTAACTCAAAAAGTCAAATGACTTACTGTGTGATTTCATCTGGAGCATCAAAATGGCCGTCATAATTATAATCAAAGATGGGTCCACTAACCACATTCAGTCCATTTCTTTCAACAGCATATTTTATAAGGAGAACCTCATGGAAGTAGTCCCACATTTCTAAAATTGAAAAAGGAGGTATTTGAAAAAATCTGATTTTACTGAACATGGAAATATTTTCTATTGTTGGTACATTTAAATAATATCTCATTCCACTCCAGTAATTACCTGTGGTGACTGGATAATTCTACGATAGTTATGCAACTAAAAGAAGCAACCATGTTGGTGAGAAGTTTTTATTATTTTATTAGATTTTGATTTGGCTCCAAATTCCTTCAACAGCAAATATTAACAATCATCAGACCACACATGCTATTTTTTTAATTATCATTCTGGAAACAAGACATTTACATTTCTTTCATTTATGGTAAATGTCAATAAAATTTAGCTCCATCAATAGCTCTTAACAGGTAAGAATTAAGAACAAACTTAAAGCAATTATCAAACTGTAGCAACAAATCAAAAATCCTAGTTAGCTGCCAAGAAATAGCACCCACAGTTTTGTGCCTATGTTTTAAAATAACAGAATAAAATGACTCAGGGTAAATAACAAACTGCAACAATAAAAATGTAGGTTTAGTTCGGCAGGCCAAGGAGTCTCTTTTATTAGTTTAACGTTAGTTACATATGCATCACCAATCCTGTAATCCTAGCTATTCTGGGGGATTAGAAGAAAGGATAACAAGTTCAAAACCAGCCTGGACTACAAAGTGAGTTCAAGGTCAGCCTGGCCAAGGACATGGGTCAGGGGGCAGCGCTTGTTCAGTGTATGTGAGCCCCTAAGTTTAATGCCCAGTGTGGGACGGGGGAGGGTAGACACTTACTTTTAAATTCTTCGTACATTGGGACCAAATTACTTGTAATCAAAGCATCATATTGACTCTCATTAGTTCCTTTGATTGCTGTAAAACAAATGTTTTTATTAGTACATTTAGGATTTCAGTGACTCCTTCTTTGCTTCCATGAAGCCTCTTTCTACTGTACCTCTCTAAATCGTGAGTCTCTTAAAACCAAACAAAACAGCTAGAGTCACATACCAGGTGTAAACCATTCCCAGAAACTGCTGTTGAAATTCTCACGAATACATGAAAATGACATTGCCAGATGAACGGGGATGGGGGGGGTGGGGGAGTGGGGGGGTGGGGAGGGGGAAGACTTGAGCTTTAGAAAAAAATCTCACTGGTTTATGTGACCCCAGGAGAGACCCTCCCTTAAAAATAAACAACAGGAAACCCATTTGGCTGGTTAATTTGCAGTTCAAAGCTGTAGGACCAAGTGGAAGATGGGTCAGCTTTTGTCCTCCGTGAGCATCTCAGCTCCGGCGGTGCGCCAGAGATAATGTTTTCTTAGATGCTTGTGTCTGTTTCCAAATACCCTTCAGTTATAAAATTAAACTTAAACCTGCTGAACTCTCTCCACATCTGGGCCTGATTAGAGCAGATCTGTGGTTCCCACGGAAAAATTTATTAGCCTTCAAGGAAGCTGTTGTGCCACCTCTGGGCAGCCCTCGACCACCGAAGCCTCCTCGGTGGCCCAAGCGGGTCATTTGGGTGGGGAATATATGTTTAAGGCACACGCCACATCCGTTGACTGAGGGCTTCCCAGCCGCTCCAAAAGAGTTTCACTCACCCGGAGGATAGAGGAAGCCATGGGTGATATTCTTGTCTCCTAAATAGAAGGAACATTTTTGGCTCTCAGAAGGAGCAACCCTGACATCAGCCCGCAGACAGTCTGGAACTGTGGGAGGAAGAGATGATGTGTCTCCCTGTTGAAAGAGAGAAAAGGGGGGAAAATTACACCCACAGCTGCGGCTCGCCCATCGCCTTATTTGGTTTATGACTTCCTAGACTGTTTTTCATTTACCCTCTTCCTATTTTCTTAGTGAATCAGGTTTACACCAGCAACGGGAGTGGATGTGTTCAGCTCTGTTTGCTGGTGAGGTTCTCTACTGGCTGGGGGCAGGGAGGGGCATTGGGAGGACACATCAAATATACCTTGGGAAAGAACATTTGCAGAATACAACCTGAACCAAGTGCCAAAGAATAATATGAACTACTGCTGAAAGACAAAGTCCTTTTTTGGGATCGAACTTTTCTGTAGGAATATGTTGTACATGCAAATAAGTGGGTGGATGGGAAATGTTGGGGTTAGAGGGATTGGCTTGGTAGGAACAGCACTAGCTGACCCTGGGTTCAGTTTCCGGCACCCTAACAGCAGCTCAAAACTCTCCATAACTCCACATTCAAATTCAGTGAATTTGACACTGTCATCTGGGCCTGTGGGCACCAGACAGATACATGCTGTACATTCAGACAAAAACCTCATACATTTAAAATAAAAATAAACATGTTTTTAAATTGGAAAACAAAATACAAACAAATTATATGTAGATAAGAATTAGCTACCCCAGGCAGTGGTGGCACATGCCTTTAATCCCAGCACTTGGGAGGCAGAAGCAGGCAGATTCCTGAGTTCAAGGTCAGCCTGGTCTACAGAGTGTGTTCCAGGACAGTCAGAACTACACAAAGAAACCCTGTCTCAAAAACCAAAAAAGAATTAGCTACATTGGGGCTGGAGAGATGGCTTAAAGGCTAAGAGCACTGAGTGCTTGCTCTTCCAGAGGTCCTGAGCCCAATTCCCTGCAACCACATGGTGGCTCACAACCATCTGTAATGGGATCTAATGCCCTCTTCTGGTGTGTCTGAAGATAGTGACAGTGTACTCACATATATTTAAAAAATAAATCTTTGGTTCTTTTTATTTTTTCAAGACAGGGTTTCTCTGTATAGCCCTGGCTGTCCTGGAACTCACTCTGTAGACCAGGCTGGCCTCGAACTCAGAAATCCGCCTG
>BDUI01001320.1:127994-148678 GCA_002335545.1 Apodemus speciosus
GAGTTCGAGGCCAGCCTGGTCTACAGAGTGAGTTCCAGGACAGCCAGGACTACACAGAGAAACCCTGTCTCGAAGAAAAAAACAAATCCAAAAATTCAAAAAGAAGAAGAAGAAGAAGAAGAAGAAGAAGAAGAAGAAGAAGAAGAAGAAGAAGAAGAAGAAGAAGAAGAAGAAGAAAGAAAGAGGAATGGGAGTGTTTATTGTACACTTCTGCCATTCTTGTTCACACATTTTCTCCGTGTGCAGTTGGGGCAGATCAAGAGAACAGTGGGATTAGAACGCCCGCTTCAGAGGACACGCATGCTTATTGTGTTTGAGAATTTGGTGCCAGTGTGCCTCTCATTCATCGTTAGCATTCTGTGGAGGTTCCCGTCCAGTTCTGGTTAAGACTGCGCTACTGCATTTTCCCAGGTATTAGGGACCGCTTAGAGACCTGCAGCCCTCTGTTCCCAGGCTGTGCAGCTCCACCCCCAGCCTGCAACCCAGTCCGCAGTGTGACGCTCCGGACAGGGATCTCAAAGCCTGCATTCCTCCACCCTTGGTGCCACCTGGATATTAGAGATGTGCATGCCTTGGCCAAGAGAACTTCAGCTGCGTACAACTCATTAAGTAAGTGATGGAACACGGAACAGGTCAGTGGATTTTGAGAGTCCAGGAGAAACTTTTTAGTGCACCTCCCTGTGGGAGCACAGAATGTATGCAGTTCACCAGTGCACCCGTAGGGGGCGAGATTGTTTATGTATGAAGGATTTCTGTGCTAGAACCTCATTGAATTTACAATGGGTTCTACCTATTAACCACTGTGCATATTGATTTGTCCTCAATAGTTTGCTCCATCTTGAAGGTTTTTCCTGACTACTTGCCACCCATACTAACAATTTAGTGTCATTCCTACCAATAATAAACTCATAAATTCCAAGCAATAAGAATATATCTGTCGCTGTATTTTAAAAACAATATTAATACATTAATTGATCGTAAACATAGAAATATGTCATAAATTGTTCTAAATTGGACTTACACTGAGGTTCCTCACAATTTCTTCAGAATTAACTGAAAGATAAATCAAATTACACATAAATCACAACCAAAAAATGTGCATAATTATAGCAATTTTGACCCACACATTTATTTACCAATAACTGTCATCTTGAATTGAATAAAATTATTTAAATCAAGGAATTACTTTAGAACTAAAGCCTAGAATACAATAAAGTTTGAGAAAATACAAATTGGTTTGAGAAAGCAGCTATCTAGGAAACACAGCATTTCTTGTGGTTCCCCCAAATAGCCAAAAAGGAGGCTATAGTGTCATCCTGTTCTCGGAATGTGGTAGCCATGGCTACTTCTTCAATGTCTCCTCCCGCCTCCCTCATACTTACACGTGAAGAAGTCCTGAGGTATATTACGGGTCCTGATTCGGGGGGCAGGTCCTTGGTACATATAGAAGTTTATTTCAGGAAAATAGTCTGTCATGTATTCCACTCTGTCACAGGAGATCTGGTCCATTCCTGGATTATAAAATAAAAGAAAGACCTCATTGGGTGTGTATAAAGGATAACAAATGTCTTGTGTTTGATATTGTCAAAGAGGAGAGGTTACAAATCTCAAACACAGGCAAACTGAAAATCTGTAAAAATTTAATTCTTTATTACTATTCTTTAAATGGTAGAACTTGAAAATGGAGGTAGTGAAAGAGAATTATGGAGTGAAACTCAGCAGGGAACATAAATGATCAATCGGTTAATGCCGATGAATTGAAGGATCCGAAAGTATTTTCATTTGAAGGTACATTTGAAGTTCATATGAGCACCATGTTCTCTAGAACTGGTTAATTAAGTCTTTTAAAAGTTTACTTTTAATACCTCCTTTTAATAAATAAAATGTGCATGAGGAATTCTTCCTGAGGTTCCAAACAGGAGGCAAAGATATAGGAAATCATTTCAGAGACTTTAAATGCACAAGACAGTGGGAGTCGATGGGCAAGGAGCAGGTTTATGTGTGTGAATGCACCCACCGCCTGCAGAAAGGGGGTTTGCCTTACTGTACTATTTAGTACGAGAGTTCACCTCGAGCTGGGAAACAAGCGTCTTTGTATGGGGCTTCTGTAGACAAGAAAGACGCTAAGCGTATACTTGTCCACATAATCTAAGGAGCTTGGTAAGGCTCGCCCACACAGAGAAGGCCAGCAGCGCTAGAGCACAGCCAACTGCTGCAAAGAAGTCACAGCTAAAGAGCAGCCTGAAGCACTTTGAAGACCGAGTTAACAAGTGGACCACATTTGTTAGCTACTATTAGCTCTATTTCACAAAAAAAAAAAAAAAAAAAAAAAAAAAAAAAAAAAAAAAAAACAAGCATATGACAGATATCCCGACTATTAAATAACTAAGGTGGAAACTTTTGACCTTCCCCCACACTCATGATCTAACACAAAATCCATTCTTGGCATCTTCAGTAGCATCTATATCTAGAATTTCAGAGATAAGAACAGCACTGTCGTTTTTGTACTATCTTTGGAGGAAAATATAATGATTAAAATATAGTTTAAAAAAAAACCACCATACCATGATCAGCCAGAACAATTATATTGACACAGTTGTGTAGATTCCTCTGTTTCAGACCCTCCATCAACATTCCAAAAGCATTGTCAACTAACTGCAAGCCCTTAATTACCTAAGAGAGAAAGAACTGGGTGTTAAAATCGTCCATTAAGTTGTTTCAGCTCACTAAACAATTACCCAATCAAGCGAAAGAAAACAATCAAACATTTCCTTCTCTAAAATTGTCGGGATTTGTAAAACAACATCAGAGACAGCACCTATGTCAGGAGAGTTACCATAGACAAATTCTCTCAATGTCTAAAAAAAAACAAAAAAAAAACAAAAAAAATCGAGTTGAACCATGTTTCCTATAAAGAAAGTCTGACCAGTTATAAGATATGAAAGATATCGAGTATCAATCAACAAACGCCATTGACTGTAGATATTCTAAGAATACCTGATGGTAGAGGCATGAGTCTCAGAATTCTAAAAGAGCCAAAGAATTGCACACCTTCTGAAAGATCATGTGATAGTAGACACATTTTACAACCAATTCTATTCCTATACAAATATTACTTGCAAAGAAACTTATCATAAGTTTTATCTATCTATCTATCTATCTATCTATCTATCTATCTATCTATCTATCTATCTATTTATTTATTTCATGTATGTGGGTACACTGTCACTGTCTTCAGATACACCAGAAGAGGCCATCAGATGCCCACTACAGGTGGTTGTGAGCCACCATGTGGTTGCTGGGAATTGAACTCAGGACCTCTAGAAGAGCAGTCGGTGCTCTTAACCACTGAGCCATCTCTCCAGTCTCTGACTTGCAATTTTAATTCTAAGAAAAATAAATTAGGCAAAACTTTAAGATGCACATGGTAGTGTGTGTGTGTGTGTGTGTGTGTGTGTGTGTGTGTGTGTGTGTGTATGTGTATTTGTTGTTGTTGCTGCTGCTGCTGGACCCCAAGCTCACAGCCACAAACATTCCAGGCAAGCTGACCTGGTCTCCCTGTCCATAAAACATTTTTATAGAGAACATAGGAAAATGTTCAAATAGCATGTTAACATTGAAAAAGAAAATGGAATTGTAAACTCAACCATTCATATTACACAGCCTTGGTTTTGTGTGTAGGTATCTCACCCTTTCTGAGTGAAAACAAATGGACAAGAAGCTAACAGAGATATATGAAGTTATATAAACAATGCTTGTCTCTGACCAGTGAACTGGGGTTCAGTCTCACTTTACTGTTTATAGTCTCTGCGTTCAAAGACTTTTCTTTATCAGTATTACACACTGAAATGACTTAAAGTTTGATGAAATTTCAAAGTTGTCATTTTTAAGTGTTGTTTTTAATGACATGCTAAGTCATGTTTTTAATGACAAACAGAGAAACAGAGATAGACAGAGACAGAGAGGAAAAGGAGATGGAGGAGGAGAAGGAGGAGGAGAAGGAGGAGGAAGAGTAGAGGGAAGAAAGAAGAGAAAGGGGAGGAGGGAGGGAGAACAGGCAGACAGGTTGGGTAAGGAAAGGGGAAGAATCAGGGGAAGGGAAGGGAGGAGGGGGAAGGGAAGAGGGAGGAGGGGGAAGAGGGGGAAGGACGGGAGGGAGGAGGGGGAAGCGAAGAGGGACAGAGTGGGAGAGTAGGGTGGAGAAGGGGTAAGGAAGGGAAAGGAAGTTTCTGAACTCCTTCCTCAATGGCCAAATCCCAGCAGCCTCTGAATCATAATTTCACACAGCTCAGTCAAGTGTAACATTCAATTACATATTAGTTAAACCTTATTCTTAAAGGCTTTATTACATTTGAAAAAAATAGTCTTCTGTTCTACGGCATCATCTTTTCCAACCCTAGGACCACCTAACATATTAGGCTTTCCAGAAACTTTTCAGTAGCCAAGGAAGATGGGATTTGGTGAGTGAAAAATCTAGAACAAATTAATAAATGCTTAACTTATTGTGTGGGCCAAAGCACACAAGAATAGCCTTGGTGTTTTTAACTTACAAATTTTGGGAACTTTGAACTAAAATGTGATTCCAAATAATGATAATGATAATAATAAAACTGCAGAGCCTTCCAACTATCCCTGTCCATTTTTCCTGTGTCCTGAGTTTTAACGCAGGCTTTGTCCTAATCTCCCTTCCGCGGTTCCTCTTCGCTCCCTCACAACGTGTCCTCTTCTGTGCGTGTGTATGCGCTTCCGAGTCCCCGCTCCCAGCTTTCTGTATATATTCAATGACCATTTGAAAACACCTCCATTTGCACATCACAATTACATCAATAGCATGATGAGCATCTCCCCAAACTGACCCCTGTGTTGGGCCTGCTAAAGTCGATGGCACCTCATCACTCACCTATTTGCAAATGGCAGAGGGCCGAGATGCGCCATTGCTCTCCTGCCCCCACCCGCCTCACACTTGTCACACCACATCTATCATCTGACTCAATCTCAACAACACACTTTCCTGTACTCTTAATGCTGGACTCCTCCCAAGTCCTAGTCTACCCTCTCTAGTAGACTATTGCAGAGACCAATGTTTCCCCCTCCTCCTTGTACCCAATAACGATGATCTCTAAATACGCACAGGACCGGCCATTCCACTTGCCTAATACCAATGCCTCCAATGCTTCCTGTTGACCATTTTTATGGCCTGCAGAGATCTACATGATTAGGTGCTAGGATTTTTTTTTTTTGTACCTTCTCTCTGGTTCCCAGTGCCCTAGTCAGGGATTCAAAATACTATGCACACAACACTTCAAAGAGTATATAGAGAGTCAAGAGTATAGTCAACACAGAGTAATTATTTCACAGCCATGGTTACCTAGTATTATCATTCTTTACTATTCTGGTACTGTCTGCTGTGGAAGGGGGCGAGGAATCTCCTCGAGGCCCTTCTGTGTTGTCCTGTAGTATATACTCGCTCTACTGGCCATTTGCAAATTCTGTTTCCTTTTTGTTACTCGGTGGAGAATTTCTAACACAGTTGATTTTAATGTCAACTTGGCACAAATTAGGATTGTGCACAAAGGAAGCCCCACTTGAGGGATCGTCCTGACAGATGTGGGAAGATCCACGTGGACTGATGGCTGCCCAGACAAAAGGAGGGGGCTCACTTCAGGAGGAAGACTAGCTTATATTTGCTTGTTTAGCCCTCCTTGCTACAAGGAATTGTTTTACCTTCATGTACCTGACTTTCCGGGTTCCAGGTGCGAGCCTCCTGCAGGAGACTACTGAGGCATCCCATCCTATAAACCGAGCAGCTGGCAATGCGGCTCCCCAGCAAGAGATCCAATATGGGAATATTCCAATGACTGAGGGAACCAGCCTCAAGGACAGAGCTTTCACTGTGTTTGCAGTATCGCAGGTAAGAATTGGCTGTCATTACTGTTTTAAAGCCTGCTTAGTAGATTCTTCTTGTGCACGTATATTCTTCATCACCTTCATTCTGTTCCTCCAGAGAACCCTGACTACACTCTCCCGGCAAACCACAATCCCAACAACATCTACTGGAACAAGACCTCATATGCACCTAATTTTTCATAGTTACTCTTAATTTTTAAAACTAGATACCTTTAAAACTAGATCACAGAAAAGAAAGGAAAACCGTTAACGGGACCTAGTACAAGTCAGATAGAGAAGCAGATAAATGCAGAGACAGGGTTACTCCTAAGATGACTAATCTTATCAAACACACATAGCGATAAATGTAGACAACAGTTAAACTAGACAATACACACTAAGTGGCTTTCATAGTCAGTGAGTTCTTCAGAATGGTACCGGGAGGCTAAAGAGACCCACAGAGTGTGTGAGAACTAATCAGGGCCTTGCTTGTATTAGGAATAATTTTGGCAAAAAAAAAAAAAAAAAAAAAAAAAAAAAAAAAAAACAGGAAGAAATTTCACTGGTAAATAGCAATTAAAGGAGCTGCAAACAAGCACGCTCACATTGTTGTGGAAAGCAATTGTTAAGTGAGATTCCTCGGGCATCTCACTCCTGGGAGCGTTTACATTATGGCCAACGTGGGGATTAGAAGAGACTTCAGTGGATTTTGAGAGGTAGAATGCCTTTGTGGGTTGAAAATAGTATTTAATTAAGGACAATACTCATGTGGAAAAGTTGCATGAGAGTGGCCTTGCGAATGAAGAAGTTGATCCCAGCAGCCGCTCCAGTGCCTGAGGTGCTTGGGCGCCGTGTGAGTGTGGCGCCGTGTATGGTGTGTACAGTAGACACCCAGGACACACCAGAGATTGACAGGGGACTTCGCTTAAAATGTCCCTGTTACAGTGCTGAGTGGGCATGCAGAATGGGGCCTTGAGTTTTCAGTTTGAGAATTAACAGTGCCTCATCAAAGTCTTCCTTGGGTTGCCAATCGAAGGAATGGTTCAGTAGAGATTTTTAAAATCCTGTCTTATTCTGTAAGGTTAGGCCTAGATGATTTTCCATCTGTTGGGGAACAAACAAAAACAAACAAACAGAAACAGCAAGGGAACCCCATCTTACTCCAGCGCTGACTGGTCCAAATGAATGGCCGGCAGAATCCGGTTCTTCCACATATATGGTATAAAAACTGGGTCTACAGGTAAAATCGAAACAAAGGAAGACATTAATAACCTGGGATAAACCTACAGACCGATTCGTGCTTTTGCGGGTCATGAACATGCCGGCTGTCCCTGCCCTCTCTGCCTCCTCATCAGAGCTAGAGGCTAGAGATGAGTCTCCTAATGGTACATAATTAAGACCTTCCCAGATAAAAGCACTATTGTAGCTCAGTTGTGAAACAGCTTGCTTTTGTAGCTAAAACCTCTCTTAATGGGCAAGCCCTTTCTACTTCCTGGTGTCTGGCCTTTGGCTGACTCTCTGTTCTATGTCTGCTTCTTCTATCATCATGTGAAGTTTACCTGATGTTTTCAGTATGCTCTGACTAATCTGGGACTCTGGCTCCTTCAGCCTGGACTCTATCCTCAGAAACAAGAGCCAGGGCCTCTGTCATTCCTGCTCCAGTTCAATATGGTTGTGATATCTGTCTGCTTCTCCAATGGGGGACCGACTCTATCTCTGTTGTAAAGGTTAACAAGCCACCACCATCACCCCCCAGAGCACCTGTTCTCAGGTCTTGGGAAGTGCCCTTTAGAAATCAGTAGCAGTAGCTGGTTTAGTGACACATGCCTGTGTCAACTCCAAACACAACTCTCACCTCCAGGAGAATAGAGTTTACTGTAGAGCCAGATGCGACTGGCCACGGCCACAGATTTTGTTTACCCCAAATTCTGCATTCCAACACAAAAGCAGATTCATGGAGCTCTTACAGTAATAGAACGGAGGAAGTCATAAATCGAGGCACTTTCAAATACATTGGTGTGAGCATCAGAGAGGAGGGTTACAGCAAGAAACAGGGACGGCTCTGCTCTCAGCCCCAGAAACTATCTGGTAGTAATCTTAGCTCCTCAATGGTTGGAAACTAGGGTTTCGTTATGTTAATATATTCCAATTTTTTTTTACATGTTAGTCACTGGACGTTAGGTCTGACATAGACTTGGATGAAGCCTGGCTACTTAGAGGGCTTGCACATGGCTTAGAAAAAATTGTAATTTG
Organism: Apodemus speciosus; assembly: GCA_002335545.1. NCBI lineage: Eukaryota > Metazoa > Chordata > Mammalia > Rodentia > Muridae > Apodemus > Apodemus speciosus. The sequence continues at coordinate 136,134 of BDUI01001320.1, forward strand.
GCTCTATACCTGCCCGACTCTCCACGAAGTGCTAATGAGTTAGTCAGCCTTGGGGAAGGTTTCAGTTAGAAGGACATTTCTAGAAATGTCTGTCATACCTGCAGTCTCGGCAGTCGGTAAGTGGAGGCAGGAGGATTGCAAGAAGTTCAAGGCAGCCTGATCTATGCAGTGACTTTCAGGCTAGCAGGGCTTTACAACCAAACCTCTCAAACTACCAGAAGTGGTTGGGAGCAGAGGGCAGGAGAAATAAGAGGGAAAAGACAGACAGACAGACAGACCAACAGACAGACAGACATGGAAGGAAGGAAGGAAGGAAGGAAGGAAGGAAGGAAGGAAAGACAGGGAATTCCAATAGTTTTTGTTAGTTTTTCACCAATGATAGTACAGAAGGTTCCAGTCTCACCCACACACACACACACACACACACACACACACACACACACACACACACGCACACACACACATCACAAAGGAGCACTCTCAAACAGAGCTGTCACTCACCGTTCAGCTTTGGGCAGGTCCAGCCACTGTAACAGTGTTGAAATCCTCCTTTCATATGGGACAGAACTGAAATAAAAAGTTTTGAAAAAAATTAATCAAATTCCAACATATTCTTCCTTAGAGAGAGGAGATGAGGCTTCCTGCACACATTCTGTAGTACACTGGCACACTCCACTGGAAGGGGCGTGGCACACTCAAAGGGTGGCACCGTCAGAGAGACTTTGCACAAACACGTCTCTTCAAAAAAACGTCAATTTCTTTCCTTTTTCTCATTTCTCCTTTAACTTTGCACAACTAAAATGAAAACTGTTGGTTATCAATAAGTCAAATTGATAACTGTTGGCTTTTACTCATTACACATTCCCACGTATTGGTTGTCTATTAGCAAACAGTGTACATTCTTTTTGAAATAGTTTGATCAGTGAGTGAGAGGCCTCGAAGACTTTCACTCCGGCTGACGTCATCTGATGGTTGGCTTCATATGTTAACTTGTCCCCTGAGCAAGATCTCAATTAAGAAATTGTATCAGGTTGGTCTCTAAGTATATCTACAGGGCATCATCCTGACTATTAATTGATGTAAGGGGGCCCAGTACACTGTGGGTGGGGCTATCCCTAGGCAGGTGGGCAAAGCACCCCCTCCACAGTTCTGCGCTAGACAGAGCATGCATGCGTGCCAGAAGCCAGTGAAATACTTGACGGGAAGGAGTGTTGTAACTGGCCCGGCAAAGGTACCTTTGTGACCGGCGATTAAGAATAGATCACAGGAGAGAAGAAACAGGATGTTGTGGAGAGAGGAGCCTCAGTAATACAGGCAAGGAGATGAAAGTGGAGACCTGAGCAGTAACAAAAGAGTCTCAGGCCAGGTGGTGGTGGGCACACATTTAAACCCAGCACTCTGGAAGCAGAGGCAGGCAAATCTCTGAGTTCACGGCCAGCCTGGTCTACGGATCAAGTCCTAGAACAAAGCTATGCAGAGAAACCCTGTCTCAAAAAAAAAAAAAAAAAAAAATCTCAGACTGCGTCTTCTGTAAAAGTCCAAAGCATGGACTGACAAGCTGGGTGAAGGACGTAAGAGGCCTTAGGCCACGCCTCCTGAACTCTAAGTATGGAGGAGTCAACAAGCTAGGCACAAGCAGATGGGTGATCAGGAACAGGGCGTCAATTCCTTCTGCACTCTTCACTCCAGATGTGATGAGATCAGCTGTCTCCTGCTTCTCCTGCCTCTGTGGCTTCTCTCAGGGACAGATTTCAACCCAGAAAGGCAACCTTAAATACCTTTCTCCCGCAGGTTGCTTTACGTGGAGGTACTTAGCCACAGCCACAAAAATAAAACTAGGACAGCGGATAGCGTGCACGCCTCTGAGATTAATCCAGAACCCATATGAAAGCAGAGAACTGACCCTCAAAATGTGTCCTTGGACTTCTACATGTGTTGCATGGTGCACTTGAGGACAGCACACACACACACACACACACACACACATGCACATACACACACCAACACACACACAAATCAATCTTTAAGGCAAACAAATAAATGAGGAAAGAAGCCCTACAGATGGACCCTTAAGGAAAGGAACATTCCCTACTTGCTGTAATTCCTGTAGATGGTAGGGAAGGAGCCATTGACAGCCACATCTGATCCCGGCCAGTAGTAGCAAGCAGCTTTTAAACCTTGATACATTGCCGTTAGCCAAATCTATAGCGTGAAAGACAACGGGATAATTGTTTAAGAGCAAACACATACTATAACCTCCTGTTAACAACTATTTTGACTTGTTTTTCTGTTCCTTCTTGTTTTTTTACAGTAAATTTAAATTTATGATCGGTCAATCTCCCGCAACAATAAAACGTGTAATAAGGCAGTAGCAGTTCATTATTTCTCCCACACTGATAGGATTGAATAATTATACACCTTGAAGAAATTGCAGAACAGTATGGGGGAAATTAGATATCTTTTTAAAATAAGTTGAGTATTGGTCCATGGATGAATACAAGACCAAATTTCAACACGAAATCAAATAGTTATAATAAATAAGTAGCAGTAAAATCTTCACATCTTCGGGCATTAGAAACTACATGAATGGCAGGAAACTCGGATGGGCTGAGAAGACTAAGCCATTGTCGAGTGGAAGCAGGTTTGGAGCCGAGGTGAGACCACTACGTACCGGCTGCCCACCCCACCAGGCCGGGTTGCTTTTCTCCACCGAAGAAAGCGAAAAGTTCTTGTTGAGGTGCACGTCATACATGTTATTGTCAATGATGCCGTGTGACTCTGGATACAAGCCCTATAATGTTTATTACAAAAATAAGATTAGGAAGTATGCTTTTGTAAAATATAGGCAGGCTGCAATAGCAACTCTCTCCACTCATACCTAGGAAGAATGGTACGCTTTTCATGCAACAGATCTGAAACTATGAGGAAGACACAGATTCTTATTCTACGTGTATCTTGGCTTCAGCTGGGGATAGCAGCAGATGGTTTGTACTGACTTCTCTGTTGTGCTTATACTGTTGAATGCCCCCCAGAGGCTCAGTGGTTTTTGACACTGGTTCCTCGTTGAGAGTCCTGTTCTGGGAGAGTGTAGAACCTTTAGATCAATAGTTCTCAAACGTACTAATGCTGCAACCCTTTACCACAGTTCCTTGTGTGGTGGCAACTGTAAACCGTAAAATTATTTCATTGCGCCGGGCAGTGGTGGGGCGCGCCTTTAATCCCAGCACTCGGGAGGGAGAGGCAGGTGGATTTCTGAGTTTGAGGCTAGCCTGGTCTACAGAGCAAGTTCCAGGACAGCCAGGCCTATACAGAGAAACCCTGTCTTGAAAAACAAAAACAAAAAAAATTATTCCATTGCTACTTCATAACTGTAATTTTGCCACTGCTACGAACTACAATGTAAGTATCTGATATGCAGGATATTTGCTATGTGGTCCCCAAAGGGCTCGCAAACCACAGCTTGAGAACCACTGCTTCAGAAGGTAGAGCCTTGGCAGAAGAAGTGGGATGTAGGTCACAGAGACAGGCCTGGAGGTGTGTTGGTTTACATATTGACTTTCTGTGCGTGTTCATGTGTGTGTTGTGGGTTATGTACATGCCACAGCAAGCACAGGGAGGGCAGAGGGCAACTTTGAGGGCAATTTCTCTCCTGTCCCTATCGAGTCCTGAACATAGACCTTCACCAGCTGACTATCTCGCCAGACCGTGGAGTTTTATAGCCCTGTCCTACTCCTACTTCCTGCTCTCTCTCTCTCTCTCTCTCTCTCTCTCTCTCTCTCTCTCCCCTACTTCCTGACTACACGTGAGCATGACCACGCAGCCTCCAGCTCCTGCTCCCATGCCATCTACCCTGACGGAATGGACGGAATGGATCCCTTCACGTTATACTCCACAATAAGCAGAGTACCTCTTTTCTTGCTTAAATGGCTTTCTGTCTGGTATGTCGTTCTAGCAATGACCAAAATAACTAACACACTATATAACACACACACACACACACACACACACACACACACACACACACACACAAAACCTAACAACTCTTGCATACTTAGTAACCTGTTTGTTACCCAAAAGATTTTTTTTCATTTAATGAAGAGAATCTATTTGCTTTGGTTGTCTTATCTTTTTTTTAAAAAGTCACTAGAAGCCACGCCTGTAATCCCAGCACTTGGGAGGCAGAGGCAGGCGGATTTCTGAGTTCGAGGCCAGCCTGATCTACAGAGTGAGTTCCAGGACAGCCAGGGCTACACAGAGAAACCCTGTGTCGAAAAACCAAAAAGAAGCCAGGCGGTGGTGGCACACGCCTGTAATCCCAGCACTTGGGAGGCAGAGGCAGGTGGATTTCTGAGTTCGAGGCCAGCCTGGTCTTCAGAGTGAGTTCCAGGACAGCCAGGACTACACAGAGAAACCCTGTCTCGAAAAACCAAAAAGAAGCCGGGTGTGGTGGCACACGCCTGTAATCCCAGCACTTGGGAGGCAGAGGCAGGTGGATTTCTGAGTTCGAGGCCAGCCTGGTCTACAGAGTGAGTTCCAGGACAGCCAGGGCTACACAGAGAAACCCTGTCTCGAAAAAGAAAAAAAGAAAAAAAGAAAAGAAAACAATTGTCTTTAGCCGGGCAGTGGTGGCGCACGCCTTTAATCCCAGCACTTGGGAGGCAGAGGCAGGTGGATTTCTGAGTTCGAGGCCAGCCTGGTCTACAGAGTGAGTTCCAGGACAGCCAGGGCTACACAGAGAAACCCTGTCTCGAAAAAGAAAAAAAAAAAAAAAAAAAGCCTAAAGTACACACGACTGGCGGTGTTTCCTTTTGGTTCCTCTCCTCACGTGTCTGATAATTACAGTAACAATCTATCTGCAGAATTTGGCTCCCTGCATTTAAAATAAATCATCAGGCCCTCCTCCTTCACAGCTCAAAAGGCATCTATCTGATGTACACAAAGGCAAAAACCGGTGCCACCGGGTAAACTTCTACAAGTGAGTTCACTCCGCAGCTTGTTATTTTTGGGTCAGTTTCCATCTGATCTGTGAAGTTTCCTGTTTCGTTTCTCACAGAGTGCGGCACTGACTGCCCTCCATTGTTCTTGGGTGGGTTTTCGGTGTGAGCCAGAACCCCGTGAGAGGTCGGAACCGCTGGGGCACAGTGGCATTTCCTGTGCAGCGGGGAAGACAAAGGAGTGTTTCCACACCCAGGTCTCACGACCTCTCATTCTCAAAGCCCCACTCTCCCATTGTAGATCCTATTTAAGTTAAAACGCAACGTGAAATTGGCCGACGGCCAAAACTTCGCACACTCTGTGGCTGAAAACAACGTTCTCCCAAACAGTGGTGAGTCGGCTCTGAGTCCCAGCCTTTGTTTGGTGTTCTCAATTGGATTGACAGGTTTCCCCCTTCAGAATCTCCTGGGAAGCCATTCTGAGTCCACTGTCTACAGCCCGTGAGGAAAGAGGAGAGGTGGAGGTGTCTCCTGCTTCAGACATTATAAACTCAAATTACCGTGAGATTTAGTCTACTTTCGCCATTTAACAAATGGCATTGGGAGAAAGAAGGTATACAATGAACAGGAATGAAGAGTCAATTTGTGTTTTTATTTCCTTAGAACGTGGGTGGGAGGACCCAAGTCTGCAAATGCCAGAGATACTGGGGATTAATGAAGTGTGGCTGAGCAGCCCTGACCCTATCCAGGTCCCACCTGTGACTGTCCTGTCTTATAACCAGGACACTAGAGGACAGCCTGCAGAACGCATGGCCTCCCCGCAGTGTGTTTCTTCTGAATCTAAATAGGAACTTAAATTTTATCTAGATCCAACAGAAAGCCTCTAGCTGGACATGATGATGGCTTGCTTCCACGGGAAAAGGAAGGCTATCAGGGTGAGGTTTTGTTTTGACTACATACTTTCTAATGTTGCCTAAAACTTCATATATGCAATTTATAGAAAACATTTTCAGAGAAACAAAATCTTGGTCAGACGGCTCAGTTAGCTTCCTGGGCTTGAGAAATGGGAGTTTGGATCTCCAGCACCCACATAAAAGCAAGGCATGGTTGTGTGCATCTTTAACCCCGAGCCTGAGGAAGGCAAGGTGGGCAGATCCTTGGAGGTGACCTGCCAGCTAGCACCAAGGTGAACTTGGTGCTCTAGCTTCAGCTTGGGACCCTCTCTCAGAAAATCAGATGGAATTTGATTGAAGAGCATACCTGGTATCCGCTTCTGACTTCTACATATGAGCACATATATGCATGTGCACACATATGCACGTGGCTGTACCAATACTCAAGCACAGACACCACACACAAGAAAGGAAAGAAAAGGCTAAGCAAATATAATCCAAAATGCAAACAGGATAAGAATGCATAAGCAGGCTTACAGTCTCTACGACCTTAAGGACAGAGAACTAGCTAAGGAACAGGTGGGGGCTTCAAAACAATCCAAATAAAATATGAACAAGACCTGGCCACCAAGTGCGTGCATACAAACAGCTCAGCTATATCCACAGACTGGAGACGTGCCTTTTTCATTGTTCACAAAACCTTCTGAGAAGATCAGTCAAATGACTAATCTATGTTTTCAATCCAGAACTCAGTGGAACCCGCAAGGTCTGCGGGGTGTTGATCCTCCCAGAAATTCCAAGTTGTGTGCCTAAGCTCATAGCACACAGAGAACAGATTAAAGAGAGGTTGATGCTGGGAAGCTGGAGGAGTAGGAAGTCGCATTGTTCTTCATCCCACCATTCAGTAGCAACACGTGCATCAGCCCCTTTGTGTGGGAACTCCAGAACCCTCTTCAGAGGCTCCCGAAAGGCAGGCACAGCCATGTGGTAACTGCCACAAATCCTTCTCACCCACCATAGTTCTGTATCTCACCCGATCCGCTGGGACCCAACTTTCCCAGAGGGGCAAGGGGCGAAGAGAATTATAACATACAACTAATGGCCCAACTTCCCAGTTAATATCCAAGTGGCAAGTTATTTCTCACCAGTTTTGAAGGGTTGAGGTGACAACCCAGCATTTTCTAATTCCCCAGGAACCAAAGAAAATAAGAAAGATGAACCAATCTGTGCGCATTGACCCTGTTCCTCATGCTAAGCTCAGTGTAAGTAAGGAGAGTCCCCTGGATTACATCCAATACCCTGTCTTTTCAGGGTTTCCACAAAGGACTGGCCTCTGTGTTGTCCACTGTCACTTTTCCTGACATGGAAACAACATACCCAACAAAAGCAGCTTAAAGGGAAGGGGATTTATTTCAGCACACAGCCCTTTGTTGTAGGGAATTCAAAGCCACAAGAGTTTCAGGCACTCGGTCACACTGAATTCAAAATTAAGAAACAGGACAATGAATGCTTTTGCTCCTCTAGGTTTTTGTCTTTTCATACAATCCAGATTCTACCTAAGGGAATAGTATTATACTTTTTGTATAGGTCTTCCCACCTGATCAAGAGAATCCCCCAAAAGCATCCATCCCTACAGGCCCATCTCCCAGATGGTTCTAAATCTCATCATATTGACAACTGAGATCTGACAACTGAGTATATAAGCTAAAAGATGTATCCAGTATACTAACCAGCATACTGGCCTCTCCATCCTCACTAGGAAAACAGGCAAAGAGTCCAGGATTCGAACTTTATTTCTCTGGGGTCAGAAGGAGTTAGAGAACTGTCTAACATTGATGAAACTGCGCTTTGGTCTGGCTTATTTCGATGAGACCTGACATATATTTCATACCTGCACATCCACTACAAACAAAGAAAAAAAGGTGAAGCTACCATGAGAGTTTGAGAGATAACTAGCTATATAAAATCAGTCTCATTGGTAACTTTCTTCTTTTATCTAAGACCAATAGACCATGACTAAGAGAAGTGACTGTCTTGTCTAATAATAGACATGAATGCAGTCTATAATTAGTAAAGGAACGATGAAGACAAGAAAACAAGTTCAAAACAAAGGAACAAGACACATTTTCAGAAGCTTGCCTTAATCAAGCAGCAAAGTATGATTTATCTAACAGAGAGAGTTAAAAATAGGTATTGCAAAGAGGCTCATTACTGATACACGTACAAAATCAGAATTCCATAAAATAGATGGACAGGTATTTCACATTTTCCAAAAGAACTCATGGCACCAAAGACTGCAATAGCTTCACCGGAGATTTCACCAGAGCTCTGCAAATTGAGACTAGGTCAAGAGGAAAAGGTCAGAAAAACCAAGGATTTCACTGGAAGTTCTTCTTACAAAAGAACAAAATGTAGAAATAATGACAAAGAGAAAATAAAGATGAAGAGTCTTACAATGCACCAGGTGGACCAATACACACATATTATGGATTTCCGGAGGAAAGGGAGAAAGAGGAGCCTAGAAGTTCATTCAAAGAAAAACAAGCTATCCCAGCACTTGGGAGGCAGAGGCAGGCAGATTTCTGAGTTCGAGGCCAGCCTGGTCTACAGAATGAGTTCCAGGACAGCCAGAGCTATACAGAGAAACCCTGTCTCGAAAAAGAAAGAAAGAAAGAAAGAAAGAAAGAAAGAAAGAAAGAAAGAAAGAAAGAAAAGCTAAGACATCCAGATCTGGGAAAGGTGATGTACATCCAATTCCAGAGCATCTACAGATACCCAAAAGACATGAAAACAAGCAAACAAACCACACCACTAAATGTGCAATAAAAGTATCAGAAGATAAATAGTGAAAGCATCGGAAGGGGAGCCTCTGTAGGATTGTAAGTAGATTCCCCTCCCCCTTAAAAAAATCAGAAGCGGGTAGAATAATGAATTCAAAGTGCTAAAAAAAAAAGATTAGAAAACCTACCAAATAACAACACTCTATCCAGAAAACTTCCTCTCTGAGAAGATAAAGAAAAGAGGAAGGGAAAGATAGAAAGGCAAGACGGAAAGGTAGAAAGTGGGAAACAGGTTTCTACAGGAACGTGAGTTCATTAGCACCAGACTTGTCTTATAAATGATACAGAGATGAATCACATAAGAAAGTCAAGGAGCCCATGGGCCTTGGTACAAATACCGACAAATGCAGACTGTCTTAACTCTCTGCATGCAGTAGTAAATCACATTTAATTCCAACATAAAACATTAGATGCATAAGATACATATGCAGAAATTGTGACTACACTGAGGGGGAAAGTGTCAAGTTCTGCACACAGTTAAATTTGTTATTGTAAAATAAACTGTTATAGGCATAAGATAAAAATATGTATATAAGATGTGGAGTGGATGAATATATTAAAAAACAAGTATATGTTAACTATGAGACTTGGTTTATATTTAAGAACACAGACAAGATTGAAGAAGCTATTGAATTGTGAATCAGTATATACAAAATTTGTCATGAGATGTGGGTGCATCAGGTCCACTATAAACACTGCACTCACAGACAATACTGCCTCATATGCTTATGAGAGTAGATCTAATGTCAAGGGTTCTTATCAAAATATAGTAGAAGGCCGAGAGAAACTGGCCTGCTACAGAGAACTGAAGAGGCTTACTATCTGTAACAGACAACCTTCTATCTCCAAGAAAAAAAGAATTCCTACAAAAGACATTTGTTGACTTTCTACTGTCTGCTTGATACTTATTTTTGCCTCCGTCTGCCACCTAACATTCCAGGGAGGAGGCTTGCAAGTCAGGCCAGATCCTTTCCATCTCACTGGGAGAGTTCCAAGTCTAGTCTCTCTAGGCAGTCTACGTTAACAGACTTCCAACAGTAAGATGAAATAACGCGCCAGGTGGTGGTTGAGCCTGCCTTTAATCCCAGCACTTGGGAGACAGAGGCAGGAGGATTTCTGTGTTTGAGGCCAGCCTGGTCTACAGAGTGAGTTCCAGGATTGCCAGGGCTACACAAAGAAACCCTGTCTCGAAAAACCAAAAAAAGAAAAAAAAAAAAGATGAAATAATGCAATAAGCCTATTACAGTATGTGTGTGTCAGCCATATCCTCATTCACTGACTAAGTATTGACAGGTCTCACGGCTGTGTGGCTTGAGATCATACTCAGTTTCCACAACTATTGTAGCTCACCCTTGGCAGCTTGATGGGACACTAGAGACGTGTAGTAAGACTTCCTTAAGAGTGACGCCTATTTCACCGGAAGGCTACTCTAATGCACATCCTGTTTGGTAATATCTGTTCTTAATCAGTGTGACCAGAGCCTGGATAAACAACAAGGAAAACACGATTTAGCTTGGCTTATGTGTTTCGATGGTTTGGGGTTCAGTCCTTGGCTACTGAGTTCTGTGAGGCTGAACAGAACACAAGAGTGTATAACAGATGAAATTCTCCTTCTCCTGTCAGACATGAAGTGACAAGAAGAAACCAAGAACAATACTCCAAGGACCTGCTTGGACTTACTATTTCCAGGTAGGTTTTTGCAAAAGTTTCCAAACGTCCTGCAATAAAGCTATCAGCTGAGAACCAAGTGTTCAAAACAAACCTGTGGGGCAGGGGTATTTCAGATCCAAACCATCATACTCCAGTTCCCTGGAAACTAGCAAGGGAAGTCTTTGGGTTGACAGACTTAAGTAGTGAGGTTTTAATGCACTGACTCTCAAGATGGCATGCAAATGGCTAAAAATATGTTTTAAGCAGAAACCAGAAATGTACGGTTGAAATATTTGTCAAAGGCATTTCCAGTCCTCAATGGGATGAGAAAATCAAGTGACTTCCCTTGGAAACAGATTTAGTCTGCCCTCCTATTAACCTCCCCTTTGAACACAGGCTTCTGCAGCCTTGTCACCAGATAAATTTAAATAATGAGGTTAAAAACTGAGAGATGTCAGTTCACTCTCCAGACCCAAGGTGCTCATCAAAGAGTGGCAAGCTTCACATGTGGAAGGTTAGCAGTCTCTTTTGCCAAAGATGCAAAATGAGGGGAAATGTCTGGTGTCGTGGGGCCACTGTTACAGAGAGAAGTAAGTGGGCTGCCTTTCCAGGTCATCTTGGCATCAAGTTAACAGAAGAAATCATCAGATCTTGTTCATTCTCTTTTCATTTTACCAATGAAGAAACCAAGACTTGGAAAAATCAACTGGCTTACCCTAGCTTAAAGAGCCATTTACCAATCATTTGAAGAAGAATCAAAACAAACAACTGATAGATAAAACCTTGATTGAATTTGAGAATCAAGGAGTCTGGGCAGAAGGTCATGAAAGACAGGAAATGCAGAGCAGCCAATGCTAGGATCCTCCTGAGTTTGCTCTCACCCTGTATCCTCAGGCATCCACTTTTATTATCATTACGATCCTGTTGAGTTTCAGGAAGGCCCAAGTGCCCTAACCCAGAAGCATCACGCTGATGTAATGAAGGTGACAATGAGAACAGTACGTATCATAACTTATTACAGGGATCCGACAGTGATCCTATCCACTTGGAAATGACCATCCTACAAGCCTGAGCTATCACACAGTGAGTTGCTTTCTACACAATTGGATAACAGAAGTGGCGATGGAGCCTGAAGCTCAGAGCCTCTAGTAGAGCATCAGTAGACGGCAGATATACCCAGCAACCTTGTTGAGAACTCAGAACCCAATTTTGACAAATGCCACCTTTGAGTTGGAATACATAACACATTCCCATAGTTCAGAAGTCACACTCTAAGATGGAACCCCTCAAAATAAACAAACCCATGAGCACCCCACTTAAGAGAAAAGGTCAAGGAGATCCATCAAGTAGGAAAAACTTTCCCTAGGGAAAATATATGGACCATGGGGCTAAGCCATGGAGACCTTGAGAAGACCTGGGGCTAAGACAAGTCACAGATGCTATTGGGAGGAATCCCTCTTTCAGAGATGGGCGCAGCAGGCTCCTTATGTTCACACTCACTCAGCTTGTTGATGTTGGGTAACAGGGTACTCCATGTTTGTAAATACTCAGCTCTAAAGCCGTCCATGGAGAACAAGATAACTGGCGGCAGGTCAAACCTGAAAATGGAAAACAGAAACTTTATTCCTGACCTTGGTGCCTACTTAACCATGAGAAAAATGTTTAAAAACGTTTCTAAGAAAACGGTCCCGGGTCAAGCCGTCTTTTGAATGTTCCCGAGGCATAGACTTGGTTTCTGATGGTGACAGAGTTTGTGGAATGTTTCTTACTCTAAAGCTTAATTTCTTTTTCACTTTGTAATCATATCTTAGAATATTAACTTGTATCCACAAACCTTAAAGCTCTTTTACATCACTATTAAATATAAAAGGATGGGCAGCCATAGGCTGTTACAGCCTATGGCTATATTTTTGAAAGTTGTTATTTATATTCACTTTTTGTCTTTTGCCTGCATGATATATGTGTTCATGTGTGACAGATTCATACCTTCGTAAATTTTTATTAGCCATACTCTTCTTGTAGCCATCACTGAGAATAAGTAAGAAGCTGATCTGATTCCTTCTCGTTACTCACAGCAAACCCCATCTCCAACAGAATTAGAATGAGCAGTATCCTGACTTTTAAGAACAATTGTTTCGCCGGGCGTGGTGGCGCATGCCTGTAATCCCAGCACTTGGGAGGCAGAGGCAGGCGGATTTCTGAGTTCGAGGCCAGCCTGGTCTCCAGAG
>BDUI01001321.1:127272-142987 GCA_002335545.1 Apodemus speciosus
CAGCAAACACATGGTGGCTCACAACCATCTGCAATGGGAACTGATGCCCTCTTCTGGTGTGTCTGAAGACAGCTACAGTGTACTCAAATACATAAAATAAATACATAAATCTTAAAAAAAAAAAAGAAGAAGAAGAAGAAGAACTGGGGGAGCCATGCTCCCTTTCTCCTAGAATATCAGTACTTGCTTGTCTTCAGGATAAATTACATATTTGACCACAAAAAAGTCACTTACTAGTCAGTAGACAAAAAACAGGGGGGGAAAAGCCAACTTCATTTTGTTTTATTTTTTAAGGATATAATTTTGTATATATTTTTGAAAATGAAAACCCAGAACTTTTTCCCTAAAGTAGCAGTGGTGTTTAGTAAGTAGATGTCACAGATTCATACAACACTGTGGACCATCAGTGACTCAGCTGCTGTCCCCCACAGAGCAGAGGCTGGTCTGTGAAGGGGAACACCCTCCTCTGTGCGTGCCATCTCCTGGCCCCTCCTTCCCTTTTACTGTCCGGCAGCTGACACAACAGAATGCCAAACATTTGAAGAAATGTGGTTTTTCCAGTCTTTGGCCATCTTTACGTAGCTAGTTTTCACCCGAGCTTGTAGAAAAGCATGTTTACTATTAAACAGAAAAAAAACCCCCACAATCTCTACACATCCATCTCACTTAAATGCTGAACCAGAGGCCACACTTACTAGACAGATCCAGAAAAGGCAGAGGGTCAACTCCTGAATACCAACGGTTATATTACAGATTGTGAAAAACACCCCGGAGTATGGACAGGATGTCTCCCACCTACATGTGGCTCAGGACCAGAGATACAGTGGTTCAGAACCAGAAATGCAGTGGTTTGAATTCCATCGCAACCCTGCAAACCATGACAGAGTCTTAATGTTATGATGATACACTGATAGCTTGAGATAGAGCTTCTGGGATCTGCAACAGAAACCTCTATGGAATTTGAAGCATAATGATTTCTGGCAGTCTATACTTGTTCTTGACCAGCCAGTATTTCTTTCTATCAGATTCTGTGTTGATCACCAGAGCAGTGGTCCTGATCCTGACTGCTGCACTCTGCATCAGAATAGATGCCCCAGATGCCTGGAAAAGTAAAACCAACAAATGTCACAGATTCATACCACAATGTGACTGGTGATGGCATGTAGAGAGGAGGATGCTCCCCTTCATAGACCAGGCTGTTCTAGGTGTCTTTTTTTTATTGGATTGGAACCTAATGGGTAAGAAGTCCTGTCTGGTACATAAGCCAAGATAAAAAATCCTGGCTTGAGATGTGGTCGTTCCCAGCGAGAGAGTTACTGACACTTTGTTACACAGATACCCTATGCCTACCCAATTGCCTTCTAACATCTGTGAATACGTAGCTGAAGGCTGTAACTGCCCATAGTTAGAGGAAATGTGGATGATAATTGCTGTGGAGTCCTCTAACTAGGCCACTGTTAGGGTTCCACAGTGGCCCCTGAGGTAGAGTAGGGTAAAGAAAGAGGGAGAGAGTAGAGACATGAAGACACAGTTGGCAGAGAAAGACTGGAAAACTCCAGAAGCCCAAGAAGTGATTAAGCTSATGACTGAGAGGAACACCCCACCAACTCCAGGCAGAAGACAGCTATAACTAAATTTAGTGATGGAAGTGTCGTGATGGCAAGAAAAAAGAATGGTGTCCACATGGCTGCCCATGTTCTACAACACCATTGGTACCCAGAGCACTATCACACCCCAAGACTTTACCGTTCTTCTAGCACTTGGTCTCCCACCACACTCTTCCTTTCTTTTACATATGCAGAGTCCTGACAGGATAATCAGAGTAGCAGACCCTGAGGCTATGAGCTTGGGTAGGAAGACTGTGATGTTTTCTCCCTTCTCACAACTAAGGTCATTCTTCACAGATCCACACTACCTTACAGTTCAAGGTGGAGGAGATGGCTGCCACACTAAGGCTGCTGAAGGTCTGCTGATTTCATGTGATCATTCCTTCAGGTACWTGTGTCCTATAGGGCCAACTCCTTAGGGGAAATGAAGCCAAGCCAAATGCTGTCCAGTCACTGGGAACCAGGATGGAAGTCAGGATGAGGCAACATGTTCTTCCTTTCTTCAGATCCTAAGTAACTTTCTTTTCACCCCTCTACTTCTACACTGTTCCTACATGATGTCTTGGTTATGTCTATTTCATCATATTGTAACTGCTCTCAAATTCTGCCTGTTTGTTTACTGTAGGCAATCCTAAGACATGTTTATGACAATTAAATTAGAGATAAAATCACAACCATTCCCACATTTTACCTGCATGGCAAAGCAAAACAAAAACCAGTATTAGTTATGCAAATGGGCCTCTTCTCTAAACCTAGAAGCCTGATAGTATGGGTGGCTATTTATTTATTTATTTATTTAGCCTCTTAAGAAAGAGATTTTATTCCACCAAAGTAAAACATATAACCTCAGAGATGCGTGTTGCAGAAACTTGCATCCAAATATTGTAGGATTTAGTCCGGGGGAGGGGTAAATATTGGGTAATATTATTACTCTGGAGATGTAGACAAATATCTTCTGACCCCAGATAGGAAACCAATGTATGGATATGACAGAAGTCCAGCTTGGTAAACGACAGAGTTCTTCTGGGGTTACTTAGAAGAGCAGAAATGATCCAAAGGCAGCTGTATCGATCAAAGTCTACACAATGTAGGTGACAGCTCACAAAAACTGGAATCCTGGAACTCGGGGCATGTGTAAGCAGCTCAGCAGGTTGGACAGTGTTTGCTTTAAGGCAGCTCATCTCATCTCAGAGTGTCATCTAGAGGTCCTATCTGCAGGACATCCCATGCCTTAATGATCTTCTCTCTGGGATGGATAGTTTTATCTCAGAAACAGATGACTGCAACAAGAGACAATATAGGAAATTGCTTCAAATCTTAGCTGGGGTAAGAGTAATCATAGAAGAGTTAATCCTTAAACCAGTGTATCTAGTTCTGTGGCTTTGCTGGTACACTAGGCTGTCCAAACTGTGATAGCTGAATAGAGGAAGCTCCAACCCATCAAGTCTCCTTGAGGGCATTGAATGAATTGGAGGGCTGCCTTAGTCACACCAGTTCACACTCTCCCCATTCTCTCCTTCCTTCCTTCCTTCCTTCCTTCCTTCCTTCCTTCCTTCCTTCTTTCTTTCTTTCTTTCTTTCTTTCTTTCTTTCTTTCTTTCTTTCTTTGAATCATCAAGGAAAGTTCACCATCAGTTCTTTTGTACTCTCTGATATAGTGTATCCTGAAGATTGGAATAAACTTGATTCTGAGAATCTAAAGAAGAGAGGCCTATATTTTGTTGTGTGATGACTTAAGCTCAATACAAGCTGGATGGCAGGGAATGTTGGACAAAGAATTGAAATCGAAGCTCCACTATCCTGCAGCTTGACCTATTTTGTAGGAGTCCAGGGAAAGAGTTTAAAGGGCCTTATGTATATTTTCATGGCTTTCGTGGCTCTCACCCATGAAAGGCACTATCAAAAGTCAGAACTAAAAGGGATACCTTTGAGATTTTGATTGATGCTAGTGTGTGTTCCAGCCCTCTTTCCAAAGAGAATATAATGGGCAGTAAGCCTGAGATGTACTATCTTATTCCATTCAGTAGTGCTCCAAGCTAACTCCTTGTTTTCCCAATTACACCAAAGAATCAGAATAAAAAGGTAATTCGGACTGAGTGTGAGCAAGCAATGGAGATTTCCGGCACTGCCTATATAGAACAGAAGAGGTATCTTTCAATCATTCCCTCTTACATAGACCAGAAAAGGTAGTAGCTCCTGGAACTTGAGTTACAGGTGGTTGTGAGCTGCACAAAGTGAGTTCTAGGAATAAACCTTGGATCCTCTAGAAGAGCAGCAGGTCTTTCTAACCATTTATCTGTCTCTGAGCCTCTTGATAAGCAGTTTGGTTGTTTGAGATGAGATCTTTCTATGTAGTCCTGGAAGTCATGAAACTTGCTGTGTAGACAAGGCTGGCCTCAAACTAATAAATATTTTCTTGTCTTTGTCTCCTGCATGCTGATATTAAAAGTATGTGYCACCACACATGTTAGGTTAGAAAGTTGGGTTCTTTTTTGTTAAGATATCTTGGGCCATTTCAGATACTGGGGTTAAAATGAGACTCTTAGGATATTGTAGAATTGGGGCACATGCACACATGTGGCACACATGGATACACACTTAAATAAAAAAATTTAAGTCTTTAAGAGGAAACCTGCATGTCAAATAAAAATTCACTTAGATCCTACATAAGTTACCCCAACCAAAACCAANTTCTTTCTTTCTTTCTTTCTTTCTTTCTTTCTTTCTTTCTTTCTTTCTTTGAATCATCAAGGAAAGTTCACCATCAGTTCTTTTGTACTCTCTGATATAGTGTATCCTGAAGATTGGAATAAACTTGATTCTGAGAATCTAAAGAAGAGAGGCCTATATTTTGTTGTGTGATGACTTAAGCTCAATACAAGCTGGATGGCAGGGAATGTTGGACAAAGAATTGAAATCGAAGCTCCACTATCCTGCAGCTTGACCTATTTTGTAGGAGTCCAGGGAAAGAGTTTAAAGGGCCTTATGTATATTTTCATGGCTTTCGTGGCTCTCACCCATGAAAGGCACTATCAAAAGTCAGAACTAAAAGGGATACCTTTGAGATTTTGATTGATGCTAGTGTGTGTTCCAGCCCTCTTTCCAAAGAGAATATAATGGGCAGTAAGCCTGAGATGTACTATCTTATTCCATTCAGTAGTGCTCCAAGCTAACTCCTTGTTTTCCCAATTACACCAAAGAATCAGAATAAAAAGGTAATTCGGACTGAGTGTGAGCAAGCAATGGAGATTTCCGGCACTGCCTATATAGAACAGAAGAGGTATCTTTCAATCATTCCCTCTTACATAGACCAGAAAAGGTAGTAGCTCCTGGAACTTGAGTTACAGGTGGTTGTGAGCTGCACAAAGTGAGTTCTAGGAATAAACCTTGGATCCTCTAGAAGAGCAGCAGGTCTTTCTAACCATTTATCTGTCTCTGAGCCTCTTGATAAGCAGTTTGGTTGTTTGAGATGAGATCTTTCTATGTAGTCCTGGAAGTCATGAAACTTGCTGTGTAGACAAGGCTGGCCTCAAACTAATAAATATTTTCTTGTCTTTGTCTCCTGCATGCTGATATTAAAAGTATGTGCCACCACACATGTTAGGTTAGAAAGTTGGGTTCTTTTTTGTTAAGATATCTTGGGCCATTTCAGATACTGGGGTTAAAATGAGACTCTTAGGATATTGTAGAATTGGGGCACATGCACACATGTGGCACACATGGATACACACTTAAATAAAAAAATTTAAGTCTTTAAGAGGAAACCTGCATGTCAAATAAAAATTCACTTAGATCCTACATAAGTTACCCCAACCAAAACCAAYACCCACTCAAGATGATTTCCAAATCATGGCTATCACCTGTAACTGAAAGTTTTCTAAAACATGTCCTGTTGACCCCTTACCACTACCTATGAAACACCTGGATTCTTCTAGAAGTTGAGCATAGTGAAAGCATCCTGACATCTATGGCACAAGATCTTTTAAGCTTATCCACTCCCCTACACTCTCTGGTGGGGAATCTTTTCTTTCCTTTCTCAACTCCCTTTGTCTAAGTGACATAGAGCATCAGACCTGAAATATGCCTGCCTTTTGCCACCCTTCGCACCCAGCCACTTAGTACTTGCTTGCTTTTGAGGGTCCCAGGAGTACATTTGGAAAGTTCTACCTCAAGGGTCCAGGATCAGCCCAACTTAGATTAGAACATTATAAAAACGTTTTAAGTACTAATATTTGCCTTTTGCTAGAGAAACAAACAAAATCCTTACAGACCCCATTTTTCCTACCAAGAGCCATTCTGTGATATGAACATGAAATTTGAATATGTAGCTATACTATAGAAAGCCCAGACAACAGTGCCATTAGAATCCCAACCTCTCTGTTCTCCCGAAGCTTTTAGATTCCTCCTCTGCAAGATCCCAGATAACTCCACACAAATATAATGCTTGTCACACATCTTGACTCTCAGGGCAGGATAATTATCCTTATCTTGATGTAATTGAAATAGCTCCCCCCAAAAACAAAGAGACAGTCTTTACCCTTCTTGGGACCAGTGGCTTTGTCAAATGTGGGTTCCTGACTTTTGACTAATGGAGACCTGTGTGCAAGGCAACCAAGATCCCACATTCACAGCTTCTCAATCGGARCATCCCTAAATCAAATAAACTAGACTTTTGAAGAAGCCTCAACATTGGACTTCTCAAATCTTCAAAAAGCCTTCTTTTATTTGAAGAAGAAAAGCAAGGCCTGGCCTTTGGCATTTTGACTTAAGGTCTCTGATTGAACTGAGAACTCTGGCTTACTCTTCAAAGGAACAAGATGTAATATCAGGGAGGCCCCACGGGGCAGCATTTACAGTTGCTGTGACACTGCCAGTTGAAGAAATTTGTAAAGTACCTTTGGGGTAGTCATTAAAAGCATTMACATCTTAAAAGGTAAAGATCGTACTCATTAAAGAGGAAGCTAATGTTGACCAGAATTATACTAACAACATTTCAGGCAGCCCTCATAGATAACCCAGATGTCACTATTAAAATGTGTGGCACTCTAAATCCCACACTACTTATGCCCACTGAAGCTTGTTCTAATATAGAACACTTGTGTACTGAAAACATCTGCTTCACTTGTGGCTAATGGTGGGACTTAAGTAACCAATCTGGCCAATCCAGAAGAGACTGGTTTACTGATGGGAGTTGTTACCTTTAAATGAAGAACAAGACATGTTGAAGAGTGGTCAGCCAAAGAACAGCGTTTGATGTGGAGTCAATATCCCCTTCTTCATTGGCCAAGAATGCTAAACTAATATACCAAACAGGGGGAATTATTTGGGGGAAGGAAAAAAGAGTTAACATCTGGACTTCTTCAAAGCATGCTTTCATGGTCTCCGATGCTACCCATTAGGAAAGAGGTTAAGAGAGTGGTTATGTGCCAAGAGGTCACTCATAAACTATAAGGAAATTATCAAAAATCTATCGGGAGCCATACAATTCACCTTTCAAATGACATTCAAGTGATACTATAAGAGCCATCAGGAGACATATGCGAGGTTGGCCAGAGAAACTGATTAGTAATTACAGGAAGTAGGTAGTCTTATAGACTCAAGAGTTTTAATAAAAACTAAATTATGTACAGCCAAAGTATACATCTCACAAGAGAGCAAAGAGGACTGATCTATGTAGTGAGTCAAGTGTTGTTCCCACAGATTGTACAATAGAAAAGAAATAATACATGACTCCACTGAGAAAGAGAGGCTCCTCCTTAGAAATAGCAACTTGACAGTTCCCAAGATAAGGATTGACCACCACGGTAAAAAGTGTTCTGTCCACTTGTGCTCTGTCCTATTCCTTGAGCCAGCGCAGAGACACCTGCCCAGGTGAGGACTGTCAACTGGACTCTGCTTACAAGTTCTTTTGCACCAAGGTCAGGTGTCTGTGAACCATATCCTAGCTAGATAGAAACTGTCCTCATTGGTACTGAGAATGCCAGAGAAGTGGCAACAACTGTCTTGGCATAAATTCTCTCACTTGTTACAGAGCAGAAATGGACTATCATTTACATAAGTTATCCAGTATAGATTGATGGTCCTTGGGAAAACATCTGTTTACAGGTCACAGTCTTCATTCAAAGGACATCATCAAAAGGACAAAATCATTACATATATTACAGCCACATTTTGCTAAGGAACCTCAGAAAAAATGACTAAAGCAGTAATCCATCAGCCCATAAGAATCTGAATAGCTCCAAAATTTATTAATAAGTGTAGCCATACAAGTTACAAAGAAAGCACTACTTCATGCTAGATCTGGTCTTGTACTGTGGCTGGTCAGTGTGTAACAAACCTTGGGAAATTCCAAAAAGTCTCCTAGGAAATGGAAACAAGGTTATACTGGCACAGGGATGGAGCCTAAACATTGTGGACCCAGGCCACTGGGTCCTTTATAAAATACAGAAAGAAGGACAACAGAAAAATTGGATCCTGAATAGAAGGAGCCTTCCAGGCTGTACTGAACACCACCACTATTGTCTGACTGTCAGAAATTGACAACTGAGTCCACATCTCCAGGATAGCCAAGGGGCTCTGAATCAAAGGACCCTGCTCATGGGCCTAGAGAAGACTATCTACACTGGCAAGCTAATGTAAGAGCTCAGACTTCTTTTCCAAAGCCCCAGTGACTACTGACTCAGATACAGATAGCTAGATCAAGGAAATATTACAGACATCAGGCAAGGGAATAAAACCCAAGCACAACCTCAGCTTTTAGGAGGTCTAGCACAGGCTGGACCTGTAATCCTAGTTTCTCAGGAGTCAGTATCATGAGGATTGCATCTACAAGGCACAGATCAAGAGTGGTTTCATGATGGAGATTCATCTCAAAATATGAAATGAATGTAGAGATACTATTCACTGGGAGATCACTGGCCATGAATGTAGTAGGGTCTGAGTTCAGTCCCCAGTACTAAAAAATTAAGAGAGGAAGGGAGGGGAGGGAAGGAGGGATGGAAAGGGAGACAACTCAACTCTATTTTTTCACTTACCCTGTGGGAATGTAGACTATAATAACACTGGTGGAAACTGGTTTAGTTGTTCTTCAAAGAATTCTTTGTATGATCTATCCTGATGTGTAGACACTGAGGACAAAACAAGATGACCGTTAATGTGCACTCAAAGGCACAGATATTCTAGCAGCACTGATCCTACTGGCCACAAACTGTAGCAAACATCTATCAACTGAAGCAGGAATAAATAAAATTTATACTGTTATAGTGAAATATCTTAGCAATAATTGAAGATCCTAAAATACTACATTATGAATGCCGTTAAAAGCATCGTGTAAGATCAAAAAGCCAGGCATAAAGTTACCTACTTTATGACTTTCTTTATAAGACCCTCTTAGAAGAGAACAATCCGTCAGACAGAACACAGATAATGGAACAGAAGGAGGAAACCTGCAGAGAAGATAGATAGAATTTGTTTTGAACCAAGTGTATATTCTGGAACTAGCTAGCCTTGGTAGAAGCATAACTTGGCAAATATGGGTTCGATACACTCACTTTGATATGAGAACTATCTTATGCATCTCTCTGTAAGGATATGATGAGGATACATATGGAAACAAAAAGCCCAGGTGTGGGTACACAGGTCTTTAATCTCAGTACTTAGGAGGCAGAGGCAAGCAGACCTCTGCAGGGTTCAGGGCAACGTGCTCTATATAGTGACTTCAGGACAGTCAGCTCTATATAGACACTGTCTCAAAAAAAATACTGAGATGACTAAAAGGAACAAACAAAAACAAAACAAAAAATAAACAACAACACTCACCAAAGAACTAGGGCAGAACTCACTCCTTTTTCTATAGATGATAAAACCCAGGCTCATAGAGATAAATAGTATCTGATTATATTTGAGTATGACTGTTTATCTTATTCATCCCGTAACTCTAATGACCAACTGCCTGAAGTGGAAGCCAACTAAACAAAGCATGGTTATCCAGGCATGTATTCATGGTGCTTAGAAAGCACTGTTAAAATTTCAAATCATCCAAGATGAGAGCCGTCAGTGGGGTATGGAGGGAGACCTGAGAGCCAAGACAGCCTGTGAGTGATTGGCTCAGGGCAATATGGATAGTTCTCCCTGCAGCTGCAGAACTTCAGGACCATGCCAGCTGTAAATGTTCGCAGAGGTGTTTAGCATCCCAAGTGTTCTATTCTTGATAGTGTTTCCTGTCCTAGATGGTCTAGGTTAATTCAGGTCAGAGTCTACTGTGAGTGGGAAAATTATCTTCAGGCAGGGACAAGCTCCCAGATGGCATTTTCAATTTCAATAATGTTCATCTCTGAAACCATAAACACACAACCAACAGAAATGGATACTGCCAGAGTCCAGCATGGCCTTGGTAGGGACAGCAGGACATGGTTCCTGTTCCTAGGACAGGGCCAGAAGGCATGGGCCACTTGGAGTGTCAGTGGATGCTGTGGGGGTAAGCCTTGTTTGTGTTATAATGTACATGTTCTCACAATCTTCCAAGGAGGGTCATCTGTGTTAATGTCCCCATGACAATCAGAGACAGCCTTAGTCTGGGAAGAAAAGGTGTGGCTAATGTCTCATCAAAATGGTAAATCCTAGGAACTTCAAGACAGAGCCAAGGCTGTGGAAAAGAACTTTAAAAGCACAAGTTTGAAAATATATAATTTCTTAACTACACAAAAATATAAGGATGCAACATAAATTGTTTAGAGTATTTACAGATCTAAATGTACAGAGGCAGCTATACTAAGAGCCAGCTTATCAGAAAGATACAAAGACAGGTAAGTGCAAATGTAGACAGATTCCTGGGTTTCAAAGTCAGCCAGGGACAGGTGTGGTCAGAATGATACTCTCAGGACAAGATCTCCCCCAAATAAATTTACGCTCACAGACAGACCTCTGAATTCTTTTGCAGTGCTTAAAAAATGTGCTTCTTGTCAAGGGTCTGGCTACACAGGATGCTGATTCATAGGATAATCAATAGCAACCCTGYAATAAAGAACTAAATTTATGTGTAACTTAAAACTTTGACTTTTAGTCTGCATAAGATCAACTAGCCAAAAGCCGTAGCACTTCCTTTTTAGAGTTTGTTTTCCTCCAAGAGCTGAGCAGTCTAGACATCTCCGGAAAACCTAAATAGCTCTTAAAAATTGTTTTTTCAATGAGAATTTCTGACATTGGTTTGAAAATCCATGGAGAACAAACACAGTTCTTTTAGGAATTTTCATAACTCTTTTAGAATTATTTCAAAAACAGATATCTAAAGAACATTTCACATGTAAACAAAAGTATTTGCCTGCTTCTCAGCACTTCACAGAAACTTTTCCAAAATTAATCCTATAACTGGATACCAAATTCTCAACAGAAGAATCTGGAATATGTGAGAAACAAAGACATTTTGAAATTCCTTAGTCATCAGGGAAATGCAAATCAAAACCTGAGATTCTACCTAACCAATCAGAATGGCTAAGATAAAAAACTCAAGTAACAGCACATGCTCCCAAGGATGCAGAGAAAGGGAAACACGCCTCTATTACTGGTGGGATTGCAAAATTGTACAACAGTCTCTGAAAATCAATATAGCTAATCCTCAAAAAGCTGGAAGTAGACAAGGTACTCTGTCTCTTGATTGAATAAGAAGATGTGCTCTGGGAGACTGGAAGGAGTTCTTGATAACTGCAAATTTCTCATACTAGGGCCCTGTCTGGTCCTATAGTGGAAGCAGATCTGGGTAGGGCTGTGCCGACAGATTCGTTTGATCTCTTTTCATCCAGTAGGAGTGCTGCTACAGTCCTGAGGCCCAGCAGGGTGACACTAGATAGTGATGAACTCTGGGAAGACATAGCCATTAGAAGCAACATTAGGAGATACCTCATGTGTTTCTTCTGGATTTCAACTCTGGTGCAGCACTAGGGAGCTGTGAGGTAGACCATAAACTGAGTGTGGCAGCTCCTCTCCAGGAAGGTCACTTTCAGGGCTAGGAAGAGCAGGTTGGCTAAGCTATCAGATCTATTGGGACTGGGACGGATTGTGAGCAGACTACAATTCTGCATACATGTATGTGGTGACCTGAGCAGAGGCCCTTGGCCTGTGAGCCTTCCTGAGTTTGGATTTCCTTGGGAGGGGGGGGAGAGGTTCTGCAGGCCTAGCAGTGGAAAGCTATGGTTCTTACAAAATCGCTATCCAGTGTACATACCGAGACACTGCTTTGTGGATGTAGGGGAAAGACAATTTTTGAAAATGAATTTCTGGTTTCTAGGAGTTTTGAACATTGCATTCCWCAGATAGTTTTGTGTGATAAATTTTACAAGTTATTTAGAAAGTGATTGACAGGAGGTGATGGATCATACTTGGAAGAAAGAATAGTAGTTGCTGGAGGGCAAGAAATATACCAAATAAGGGTACAGTTTGAGTTATTATTGTGGGTGTTGAGAAGTCTGTGAACTTTTCATTAAAAAATAGTTTTTTTAAATTAATCATCCAATTAGTTTACATCTCAAATGATAACCCCCTTCCTGGTTACCTATCCACCACCACCATATTAAACTCCCCATCCCCATTGCCTCTTTGAGGGTGATCTCCATCAACCAACCCACTCCCTCCCAACCACTTAATCATTCCCCCATGCTGGAGCATCAAGCCTTCACAGGACCAAGTTCCTCCCCTCCCACTGATGGCAGACAAGGCCATCCTCTGCTACATGTGTRTCTGGAGCCATGCATCCCTCCATGKATACTCCTAGGTTGGTGGTCTARTCTCTGGGAGCTCTGGGTGGCCAAGGTCAGCCTACACTGTTCTTCCTATGGGGTTTCAATCCCCCATGCTCCTTCAGTCCTTCCCCTAGCTCCCCTACCTGGTTCCTGAGCTCAGTGTTTTGGTTGGCTTGGAGCAAGCATCCACATCTGCTTTTATCAGGTCCTAGCAGAACCTCCCAGGAACAGCCATACCAGGTTACTGTCTGCAAGCGCCTCTTGGCAACAGCAACAGTATCCAGTGTCAGAGTTGGGTGTCTGCAGAGGGAATGGATCCCCAGGTGCAGTGGTTCCAGGATGGCCCTTCTTCAGTCTCTGTTCCATTTTTCCTGCCTTTCCTTTGAATAGAAATGTTTCTGGGTTAAAACTTTGAGATGGGTGGGTGGCTCCATCCTTTGACTGGGGGGCCATGTTAATCTGCTAGATGTGGTCTCTACAGGATCTATTTCCCCCTTTCTTCTCATTTCAGCTAAAGTCATCCCCATTGGGCCTGAAGTTACCCCAATGTGTCCTTGGAGCCACTTGCTTCCCTGGCTTCTGGGACTCCAGTGGCTACCCCCAGTTCCTCATCCTCCACTGCTACATAATTTCATTAGATTCCATGACCCTCACTAACTCCTGTTACCTCCAATACATATTGTCCTTGTCAGGGTTTCTTTCATTCTTCTTTTTAAAGATTTATTTATTATAAGTAAGTACACTGCAGCTGCCTTCAGACACTCCTGAAGAGGGTGTCAGATCTCATTAAGGATATTTGTGAGCCACCATGATGTTGCTGGGATTTGAACTCAGGACCTTCAGAAGAGCAGTGAGTGCTCTTAACTGCTGAGCCATCTCTTCAGCCCTTAGTCAGGGTTTCTATTCCGCACAAACATCAGGAACAAGAAGCAAGTTGGGGAGGAAAGGGTTTATTCAGCTTACACTTCCACACTGCTGTTCATCACCAAAGGAAGTCAGGACCAGAACTCAAGCAGGTCAGGAAGCAGGAGCTGATGCAGAGGCCATGGAGGGATGTTCCTTACTGGCTTGATTCCCCTGGCTTGTTCAGCCTGCTCTCGTATAGAACCCAAGACTACCAGCCCAGGAATGGCACCACCCACAATGGGCCCTCCCACCTTTGAACACTAATTGAGAAAATGCCTTATAGCTGGATCTCATGGAGGCATTTCCTCACTTGAAGTTGCTTTCTCTGTGATAACTGCAGCTTGTGTCAAGTTGACAGAAATCCAGCCAGTACCCCGATCCTACACCCCTCTTTTCCTTCCCCCTCTTCTGTCCCTCCTAGGCCCCCTACTCCCTCCACCTCTTTTGGTTATCCTGTTCCCCTTTCAATGCAGGAGTGAGGCATCCACACCCTTGTTTTCCTTGCCCCTAAGATCCATGGGATCTGTGGGTAAAAATGGGGCAGAGCTAAACAGAATATTCAACTGAGATATCTTGAATGGCCACCTAAAGAAATGTTCAACATCCATGGTCATCAGGGAAATGTAAATCAAAACAACTCTGAGATTCTACCTCACACCAATCAGAATGGGTAACTTCAAAAAATCAGGTGACAGTAGATGCTGGCAAGGATGTGGAGAAAGAGGAACACTCTTCCCTTTCTGGTGGGACTGCAAGCTGATAAAACCACTTTGGAAATCAGTCTGGCAATTCCTGAGAAAATTGGAAATACTTCTACCTGAAGACCAGCTATACCACTCCTGGGCTCAAAAGATGCTCCAACATATAACAAGGACACATGCTCTACCATGTTTATAGCAGCCTTCTATATAATAGCCAGAAGGTGCAAACAGCCCAGATATCCCTCAACAGGAGAATGTGTACTGAAAATGTGGTACATTTACACAATCGTGTAGTACTCAACTATAACTAAAAAACATTTCATGAAAATCACAGGCAAGTGTATCTAAATAGAGAATATCATCATGAGTGAGGTAACCCAGACACAAAAGGATACACATGGTATACACTCACTGATATATGGATATTAGCCCCAAAGCTCAGAGTGTTCTATTAATTTTTCTACACTTAAAGCCATAGGTAACATTGATCTAGCTTACATTTTGCTTTGCAGAGGTCCCATAGGTTTTTTGTGAAAGCTATTTTAAAGTTAGGTACTTTTTCTTGAATTCCAAAGGTCGTCTTTCTGCTGGTTCCCCCAAACCCCTTCCTGTCTTAGAGACCTTTCCCATTGCTTCTCCTGGCCCCAGGTATCCTCCCACTGTTTCCCATGAAGTCTTCCCCAGATTAGGTGCATTAGATACCACAGTCAGGCTACAGGTTAAAGGATAGCCTCTTCTGCTGGAGGCATACCTGCCTTTTTTTGGTGGGTTACAGCTGAGGTGGGTGGGACACAACATTGGATGAGGGCCAAAAGACTGATGATCTCTGGCTTTGCAACTTTCTTTAATTGTACTGGATGCTGTGAGCTAATGGCTTCCAGAAACTTAACACTCTCTTGCTTATATTGCGGCTGAAAATGGCTTGATTATTTATCTTTATCTCGCTGAGTGTTAATTTTACTTTATAAAACTCTGGGCTTTATTAAATCCTGTATCTTTATTTTATAACTCTCTCTTACTCTTGTATGCTTTTTTAAGCCCTGAAGTCTTAACACCTTATTAACTCTTTATCACCGTTCTGTGCTAAAATCTACATTTTTTCTTACTGTTTTGTGGTTCATTAAGTGCTGAAGAAAGAGCTCTTACTATTCTGTGCTAAGAACTTAACTCTTTATTACTTGTGCATAGATAAGTGCAAATCTGGGGATTAAAACATTCTGCTTACCATGGGGGTATTAAGTAAAAGGATTTATTGCTAGAAGCTTCTTGCTGGCCAGGGAACTTGTTAACTCTCAAACCCAAGGAGGAGGAAAGGAGTCACTCACACAGACACGTATACATTGGGTGGAGTAGAATATTACTGTACTCGTACATTTTAATGGATGGATGGAYGGACGAATGGATGGGGCAGAACACCCAAGTTATGAATTTTAACTTTTTTCCTCTGGACTTTTTTATACCTTCTTAGACAAAAGTTACTTAGAACATTACCTCATATATAAAACATTACAAAAAGGAGAATTTCAGAAAGGTATCAATAACAAGTTCAAAGCAGCGTTTCATACTGTAAGCTTTATAGTAAGTTCAACACAGCAGTGTTCACATGGCCTTACCTTATCAAAGTGCACACCTGTAATAACTTCATCCTTGCATCTGAATGTTTTTCCTTGAACACAAATTTTCCCAAGGCTTTTTCTCCTTTTAGTGTAATTATGAATGCCCATTGTATTGCTTTTTTTTTTTTTTTTTTTTTTTTTTTTTTTTTTTTT
>BDUI01001322.1:84760-94892 GCA_002335545.1 Apodemus speciosus
TTCTGAAAAAAATATTCTGCCACAATTTAGAATACGCACAGACCTATACGATTGGTATTCAGCTTCTTCACTTAATGTCCTGTCTTCAAAGGCCGCCCGCGTCGCAGCACGTATCACTGGCTCATCTCTCTGCAGAGAAGGGTGGTACAGTCCCAAGGTACGCCTGCACTGTCCATCCGTCAGTGGACACAGGCCGTCCTCCCACCTCGGGCCTATGATGAATAATACCTTTATGAGCATTTCTGTCCAAGGGGTTGTGTGGTACCTGGATGTGTTTCTTTGGGGTACTAGTGACTCGTGTCTTAATTTAAATAGTGTTAAAAGAGCTTTGCACTATCAAGTTTGTATTTATTCAGGAAGGAAAAATAACCACGAAACACTGTAAATACAGGATAGAAGATACAGTTCTCCCAAGTCTCCTCACTGGCCACTTAGCAAAGTCATGGAAGGGAGACTCAGAACTGTCCACTGGAATGGTGCTTGGCTTCCCAGTGCTGGGGAAGGAAGCAACAGGCCTCCTGCTTCTGCCCTTCTCGTAAGAGAGGGCTTGGTGAACGGGAGGAGTTATCTTTCTCTCAACAGTACTTACTTAAACACTTTTATCACCCACAATGCATTAAAGATTGGAGCTGACCTCACTCTTTATTTGTTTTTATTTACTTGTTGGCCAGAACTATCTGGATGTTACTCTATCTCTTTGCCTTTCTACTTTGGGCTACGGAGCAAAAATAATTTGGTTTAGAGAAAACAAAACAAAACGAAACAAACAACAACAACAAAAAAACCAATGCACCATATGTTTCAATCAGCCTTAGACTGCTTCTGTCCTAGAGATATAGG
Organism: Apodemus speciosus; assembly: GCA_002335545.1. Lineage (NCBI taxonomy): Eukaryota > Metazoa > Chordata > Mammalia > Rodentia > Muridae > Apodemus > Apodemus speciosus. Next base: position 85,601 of record BDUI01001322.1, read on the forward strand.
TATGAAAACATGCAACTCAGTTTGCTGGGTTTTTTCTTTCTTTCTTTCACCCTGGGCTAGTGGCGCATCCCACTGATTGAGTCCTTGAGCATAGTTATTTTGGGGAATGAGGCAGCAGAGACCTYACAGCAGCTGGTGGAGTTCTGTCAGTGACAGAACTAGAGCCCTGATGTACAGAGCAGGCAGCTCCATAGAAAGAGGAAGAAGCACTCTGGGTGAGCACACGTGGGCTCCTTCCTGTGCAGGGAGCACTGTCCCCACTCCTGGCAAAGGGCTGTCCTCCAAGGTTACAACAAGCCTCTCCTCTGGTGGCTGCGGGACCAGGACATGGATACTCTCTCTGCCTTTCATTCCGGACAGATGTTCTGTCCCTCTCTTCAAATTCCTACAGGATCCCTTAGGAGTCAGAAGCTACCCGACAACTATTAATGTAATTCTGACATGAAAMCTCTACAGAGCCCTGAATGGCTTTGCCACAACACAGAAGTCAGGGTCAGCTACTAACAGTCTGTTAGGAACAGCAAATTCAGCCAAGAAGTCAGGTTCAGGCAGAGAGCAGGTTGTGGCAACAGAAATGGTTTGGTACTGGTGGAGGGACAGGCACTTGGACTGGGGTGAGTACAGGAACACCCCAAACACATGAGTCACTGCATGACTCTATAGCCATGAAAAATGACCCGGCTGTTCACACTCTGGTCTTGGGACATCAGGCCACTTTGTATCCAAACAAGAGCAAGAAGGAGCCAAATTGTAAAAACAACATAAAAGTGTCACAACAGATTTAATCCAGAAACCACAGAGGGAAAAGAGAGATATGTTTGACTACAGAACCTTGGCAAAATACAAAAATATTTGTGGCACATAACAAAAGTCCAATTGATGAACGCAAAGAAGTAAAAACAAAAATGAACAAACAAACCAAAACAAAAACAAAAATCACAGGAGCAGCACCAGCTGAACAAACTTCCTGGAAGACATGAGCCAACCAGATGAGTGATTTCACCCGCGATTTTACCTGTCAAATCTTTGCTCCCTCCTTGGGAGCCTGAGGAGACACAGACACACACTGCTTTATAAATGGAGCATAAAGTGGTTCATCATCATAGGGAGAAATTTAACTGGATGATCAAAGCTTAAAAATCAGACTCATGGCTGGAGAGACGGCTCAGCAGTTAAGAGCACTAGCTGCTCTTGGAGAGGACCAAGGTTCTGTTCCCAGCACCCACACGACGGCTCACATCTGTCTGTAACTAACATTCCATGAGATCCAACACCCTTTCCTGGCCTTTTCTGGTCGCTGGTCATACAAGTGGTGCACAAACATACATAGAGGCAAAGGACTCATAAATTTTATTAAAACATAAAATGTAAATAGCATACTCTTGAAAATTCTACTTATAATTTACCCTCAAATGTCCAGGGAGGTTTTTTTTTTAAAGGGGAACGTAACAAAATGTCTATTCCAAGAGGACTGGAGAAATAAATAGGACTTAGCTAGAGAACGGCCTTTACTATCTCTACTTTAGAAGAAAAAGATGTAGGTCTAAATATGGATACTGTCTAGGATGTTTTCTTAAGAGAAAAATCAATTACATGGCATTATGTCAGCAAAAGGACACGCACACAGGGAGGATATGAGACTGAGGACTTGGGAGAAGCAAGGACAGACAGAAGGAGGGGCCTTTAATACTTTCTTTTGTAAGCTGCTTTGGTCATGGTATCTCTTCATGGTAACAGAAAAGTAACAAAGACAGGATGGCTTGGGACTTGAGCAATGGGTCTTCAATATTCTTCAGACTCCAAGGAGGGAAAGAATCTGGTGAGGCTTCAGTAGTTGAAGGTGCTGGTGAGTTATCAAACCAACTCCAGAGTTTTAAAAGATTCATCCTTATATGTCTGCTCCTCTAGAACCCCTCCCAGTATCAACTTCTGTATTAGTCAGGGTTCTCTAGAGTCACAGAACGTATGGGTAGTCTCTATATAGTAAGAGAATTTGCCGATGACTTACAGTCTGTAGTCCAACTCCCCAACGATGGTCAGCAGCAGCTGTGGATGGAAGTTCAAGGATCTAGCAGTTGCTCAGTCCCACAAGGCAAGCAGGCAAAGAGCAAGTGAGTCTTCCTTCTTCCAATGTCCTTATGTAGGTCTCCAGCAGGAGGTGTGACCCAGATTAAAGGCCTGACACCTTTAATCCCAGGTGACCTTGAACTCAGAGATCTCCCCRTCTTAATCTTCTGGAATTCATAGYCACTATGCTTCAAGATCTCCATGCCAAGATCCAGGTCAGAAACTTGTATCTCTCAGCCTCCAAATTAGGATCACAGGTGAGTCTTCTAATTCTGGATTGTAGTTCATTCCAGATATAGTCAAATTGACAACCAGGAATAGCCAGTACAGATGTTTTCTTAAGGGAAAAATTAATTACATGGCATTACGTCAACAAAAGGGTATGCACACAGGTAGAACATGAGATTAAGGACATGAGAAGCAAGGACAGAAGGAGGAGCCTTTAACCTTTATGCTCATTTGTATTCTTCTCAGTTCTAAACATGAATGCATCTTTCAGTAAGATATTTATATATAAGATATAGATGTGTAGATATATCATATAGATAGATGATAGGCAGACAGACAGACAGATAGAAGACAGACAGTCAGATAGATAGAAGTCCCAAGTCATCCCGGTCTTAGTTATTTTTCTATTACCATGAAGAGATACCAAGACCAAGGCAACTTACAAAAGAAAGTGTTAAATTGGGGACTTGCCTACAGTTTCAGAAGGTAAGTCTATACATATCATAGCAGGAAGTATGGCAGCAGGCAGGCAGGCAGGCACAGTGCTGGAGCAGTATCTGAGGGCTTACATCTGATCTTCAAGTTGAAGGCAGAGGGTGGGGTTGGACCTGGCATGGGCTTTTGAAACCTCAAAGCCCACCCTCAGTGACACACTTCCTCCAGCAAGGCCACGCCTCCCAGCCCTTCCCAAAACAATTCCACTAGGAACTAAGCATGCAAACAAATGAGCCTACATGGGCCATTCTCATTCAAAGCTCCAAAGCCCCACATTCCACTCCCATAGGCTTATAACCACATCAAGGTTCAAACCTTCGCAATGCATTCCACGGTCCTTCTAGGCTTATAGCTGTATCAATATGCAGAATATGGCTGAATCCCGCTTCAAACGTCTCCATTGTCATTTGTCTTGAGAGTGTTGGAAAGTCCAAAGCCCAAAGTCTCTTCAGAGTCTCGAGGCAATCTCTTCACTGTTAGCCCAGTAAAATCAAAACGCAAATTAATACTTCCAACATACAATGGCACCATGCCTGCATTACCATTCTAAATGGGAGGAAAAGGGTCATGGTGAGAAAATACTGGGCCAAACCCCAAGGCTTCCAAGAATACAACTGAAGGCAACACAAAGCACATCTGCACAGATCCAGGCTGTGACTTGTCCCCTTGCTTGACGTGTCCCTGAGCTTCAGGGCCTCATCTTTGCTGGGCTGCCTGTGCACAGGCCAAGACCACAGGSGGTGCAAACCAGAGGGATTGGATCACTGCACAAGAACACTTCAAGAAAGGCTGCTGACGTCACCAGGCATCTGGCTGCGCTCCACTGCACACACTAATGGCACAGCAGACACTTGCCTTTGTTCTTATTCAGGGACCTTTGGGATGAAAACACAGTCTCTGTACACACCCACATTTAAAGTAGGTGCAGATTCATAAAAGGCTCGGCTCCAGCGCATGTGCATACTTAAAAAGGAACCAGTTCTTTCTGGTTCATCTTTCCTTTTATCTGACAATATAAATTGGCTTTCTTGTTTTCTATTTCATGCTCTTTAATGGTTTTTACTGTCTTGGGTAAATGTAGATTATTTTTACTGCTGTGAGGATGGATCAAAAAAGATCCCAGGGGTCTGAAGAGTAGTTGCCTCTGCTACAGGATGAAGCCCAGCTCCCTCCGGAGACACTGCTGCATGCTCTGTCCGCAGAGGAACTGTGTCCAGGGCTGCAGACTGCATAATCTTTTACTGAGCATACAATATGAATTAGTCTTTTAAAGTTTCTAGGGAAAAAATGGCACTTTTCATTGATTCCATTGATTCAAGGGCCAGCAAAATGGTTCAGTGAATAAAGGCACTTGCTGAAGAAGTCTAGAGACCTGAGTTCGATACCCAAGCAGAAGGAGAGAATCAACTCTACAAAGTTGGCCTCGTGGCCTCATGGCCATGGCACATGTGTGCCCTCATCCCCCCCACCCATCCACACACAGTGATGATGATGATCATGACAAATACATTAACATCTGAAACACTAAAGCAAGTCATACTGAGCCAGGCTTATGATGACTGACTGAGGATAACTGCATAATTTTCCGTTTTGAGTTAGATCCAATCTAGGGCCTCAGACATCCTAGGTAGCCCAGGGCTCTACCGCTGAGAACATAACCCAAGCTAGACTCAAACTTGTGATTCTCCATCTTGTCCTTGTTAGCTCACTGATTACCAGTGTGTGGCACCATGGCTAGTGTACGTGTGTGTGTTGTGTGTGTGTGTTTGTATGTGCCTGTGTGTCTGTGTGTCTGTGTCTGTGTGTCTGTGTGTGTGTGTGTGTGTGTGTGTTCATGTGTGCACAGATGAGCATGCATGTAGAGAATAGAGGTCAACCTTGGGTGTAGTAGTTCCACAGGAGCTACAAGAGGTAGGGTCTCTCTCTCTCTCTCTCTCTCTCTCTCTCTCTCTCTCTCTCTCTCTCTCTCACTGAGACATGAATCTTGCCAACTTAGCTAGGATGTGGCTGGCTGGCAAGTCCTAGGGATTCTGACTCTCCTGTCTCTGCTTCTCCAGCACTGAGATCATGAGTGTGTATAGTATGTTGTTGTTGTTGTTGTTGTTGTTCTCCTCCTTCTCCCTCTCCCCGCCCCCTCCCCCTCCTCCTTCTCCTTCCCCACTCCTTTTTCTCCTCCTCCACATAGGCTCTAGGGGTCAAATGTGAGCCCTCTGCTTGCAAGGCAAACACTTTACCTATTGGGCTGGCTCCTCTGCCCCTTGAGTCTTTATTTTTTAGTTAATTTGTGAAAACAGAAAATGCCAAGCAGAACAGGAAACGGCTGGTTCATTTTTTTCCAGCCCCTTTTCATTTTCAAAGCAAAAAAGCATTGTGGATGTCTAGCATCTTAAGACTAGGTGCTGACCTCAAAAAGCTGTTGACTCGAATAGTTTGGAGACTTATGACCATTCCCTGTGTGTGAAACACAATTCTGTTCGCAGATTCCCTTACTGAGTCCTTCCTATTTGCCAGGCAGGCTTCCTGATCTCTTTCCTGGGCGTTCCTCAGGGGAGCCTGTGAATTGCGTCAGTGTTCTGTGCTGACAGGGAAGCCCGAGGCTGTAAGGGGCTTTTGCAGAGTTGATGTGAGGATGGGAGGTGACCGTGTGCAGGCTCCCCCAGAAGCAAGGCTCCCACAGCCGTGCCACCACGCGCCTCCCTTTCAGGCACGGGGGTCATCTCCTGGGTCATCGTCTGTATTTGGTACTTTCCTCACTGCTGGCTGAACACCTACGTCAGCTCAAGGAAAGAAGGATTTATTTTGGCTTGCATAGGTACAGTCCACCATGTCACAGCGTCAGGAGGACGAAGCGACTGGTCACCTCTCATCTGCAGTCAGGAGGTAGAAAGAGGTGAAAGCTGGTTGTCCCAGCAAGTCTTATGTCAACTCGACACAAGCTAGAGTCACCTGTGAGGATCAGGCTGTAAGCAAGCCTGTAGGGCATTTTCTTAATCAGTGATTGATGGAGGAGGGCCTGGCCTACTATGGGTGGTACCATCCCTGGGCTGGTGGTTCTGGGTACTATAAGAAAACAGGCTGAGCAAGCCAGGAAGCAGCAGCTTTCCATGACGTCTGCATCAGTTCCTTCATTCTGGTTCCTGCCTTGCTTGAGTTCCTGGCCTAACTCCTTTTGACAGTGAGCTGTTCTATGGAACGGTGAGTGAACTAAACCCTTTCCTCCCCAAGTTGCTTTTGGTCATGGTGTTTCACACAGCAATAGTCACCCTAACTAAGGCGCTGGTACTCAGCTTATTATTTTCTTTTGATTCAGTCCAGAGCCCCAGCCATGGTGTCTGCATTCAGGATGGGTCTTCTCTCTCCATTAACCACTACACATACCCAGAGGTCTTTCCGCGGCCATTCCAAATCCAAACAAGTTGAGGATGAAGATTAAACCACCACACTGTCCTGACAGAGGGCAGGGAGGGACGGAGTGTCAGGCCTGTTTGTCCGTCTCTCTCCTCCGGACAGCATCTCAGCTCACAAAGAACGGAAAAAGTGCTCAATCTGGCTTCACAGGTCTTTACGCTGCAACATCAAAGGACTTGATGACTAAAACTCTCTCGCCCGAAGGAACCGAGCAAGCCCTGTGGCCAGACGGTCTGTGTGCTGCTTTCAAGGCTCCATCTAGAGACAACGACATAGTGATGTTTCTACACTGTGCCAACTCCGGGAAAAATCAGTAGATTTAGCAAAAGCGTCTTCGTGAAGTGTTCTACACCATTTATGGTAAGAAATGCCTGACTCGCTCTTGTGCAATGCTGTGTTTGTAGCAAAGGTACACCTGGAGACCTGGATTGCTCTTATATTTGTTGGTGCACATTATGCAAGCGTTACAGTTGGGTTTCTACCAACACCTGCTTTATCCAGTCCTGAAGACTAAGGAGTGTGTGGTTTGAGTGCATACTGAATGGGGGTTCCCTGTGAAGGCACTCTAGCCAGCCTGAGCGTGGCAAACATGTCTCTGACAGGCCTTGCCCTTCTCCCCCATTCCCTCTACCTTGTTAAAAAACCATTCATTTACACCCCTAAAGCTGGCTGCCCTTATTTGGCCACTCCTCAGTACTGAAATCCAGCAATCAAAACTTCCTTCGGCTCACCTAATTAACATGCCCAATTAAAATCAAACAATTCGTCCTAATGCAGGGCTTCTCATTTACCTTTATAAACACCATTTGCCTATAGACCGCATCTGTCTCCTCTCTCATCTGAGGCAGTCTCTTGTTCCCAACATCCCCTGGGATGAATCCCCCCATGCCCTCTCCCTTGTCCCCTTTCCCTTCTCCCTTGACTTCTATGCCTCTGTCTCCTGTCTTTGTCTATTATTCCCTGATGTCTGTCCCTCCTTTGTTCTGAGAACTTGGTCTCTGAGTGTCCTGAGGGATACTGGTCCCTAYAGGCCACTGTCTGGCGTTCACAGTGGAATCCCCCAAGGGAAAGCACCTGCTCTGGGTCGTGGCTTTACCTTTGCCACAGTCACCCTTCCCCACCCTCGCTCTAGTTCAGCGTTGGCTTTGGAGCCGGCTGCAGAGACTTCCCTGCTGCTCCTGGACCTTTAGAACAGCAAAGCCACACTAACCTGCATGGAGCTGTTGGTCCTCCACAACAGAGTGCAGTAGGTGATCTCCCAGGCTTCCCCAACACAGCCTCCCGCGACAGAGGGTCCTCAGATATGGTCCCCAGGGGTTAGATCTGATGAGGAGGCTGTCCTTGGACTTGACTGCTGCGAGGATTTTCAAGGTGGCTTTTACCCAGGCCTCCCATGAGCTGAAGGTTCTGAAAACCAATGTCATGCATGATATCTCCACAGAACTTCACAGCCTTCTCAGTAGAAGCCTCTTATCACACAAGGAAGGGAGCAGAGGCTGCTGTTTCATTCATGAATTCCAGGCCACGTTCCCACAGAACCCCATGGCCTTGTTGGTAGAAGCATCTTATCACACAGGCACTGTTGATGTAAACCTGGGTTCCTCACCTAGGGGAGGGAGGGGCCTCGGAGTCCTCCCCGGGGCCTGAAAGACCTCAGTTAGTCAACCTGTGTCCATTCCACTCTCCTCCTCGAAAGCTCTCTCCCAGGACAGAGACTCAGTCTACTTTCTATGACCCAGGGGGCAGGTGGTGCCAAGGGGCAAAGAGAAGCCTCATGCCCCAGAGGTCTGCCTACCCGGGGCTGAGCGGGCCTTCATATTTAGGCCTCAGGACCTATCTTCTTCATTTGCTTTGACCATCCATGGTGGTGAGATTCCACAGTGCTAAACCAAAAGTGTCCCTGTCTCACCACAGAGGCTGCTAGGTGCTGGTCCCTCCTTCCCGCACTGTAACTGACACTTTAGGCCACATGAGTCCCGCCATTGGCCTACACGGGTTAGACTTCAGGCCCCACTGTCATCTGTGGTATTTGGAACATGCATCAGTGGGCGGGACCCACGCTGCACACAGCTCTGCTCTTGCCTTGTTGGTGCTTGTGTGACACGAACTCCTAGTTCTGGGTGTGGCTTAATCTCACCTTTGATAATTTACAGCGCCAGTGAGCAGCGTACAGCAGTACATTTGCAAATGCTGCAGATTTTGTTTCTGTTTTCAGGCTTTGATTTGGAGGAGTGAAGTTTTAAAACGCGGCCTTCCAGGCTCCTCCCTTCCCCAGTCAGGGATTTTCCTCAGGTGGTTTTGTAGGAAGTTGTTTAAAATCAGGTACAGGAAATAAAGTGGAAAATTGGTACTTGCAGCTGTGTTGGGGAGGAAGAAGTGGGGGAGAAGACATGGGAAGGAAACATTGTACCCCATGCTGGTTGGGACTCTCCAGTGTGCGACGTTATGTTTTACAAACACGGCTGATACGGGTGCTGTCCCGCTCCCCTTTTGTCTGAACAGGACTGTGAGCACCTGTGCCAGGAAGAGGGGGTGCTAATGGAGGTGTCAGTGGGCGGTTCTGTTCCTGCTGGTGGAAGGCGGACAGATCCAGTCAGCCTCGCCTCCATGTCTGCTCTCTGTGGGTTTTATACCCCATTCTGCCTGAAAGCTCCAGTGTCTCCCCAGCTCCCCATTCCCGTAGGATATCAGTCACAAGGGCCACTGTGTGGATCTCAACACCACACACCACACACCACATACCAAACCACACGGCACACATACATCACACAGCATACACCTCCGTAGGATGTCAGTCACAAGTGCTGCTGTGTGGATCTCAACACCACACACCACATACCACATACTACACATCACACACCACACAGCTTGTCAGTCACAAGGGCTGCTGTGTGAATCTCAACAGCACACACCACACATCACATACCATACCACGCATACACACATACAACACACATACACATATAAATGTGTACAACACATACATATACATTGCTATATACGTATACAACACAATACACCTACAACAAACACACACACACTATACATACAATATACACATAATATGTACCACACACACACACACACACACACA
>BDUI01001322.1:117053-127924 GCA_002335545.1 Apodemus speciosus
AGATAAACATTCCCAGAAGTTGTAACCCTTTGTAYCAAAAGGGAAAGTGGCTGTGCATCAGAACACCTTGTCCTCGCCGCCTCTGAGACAGGTCGGTCCCAAGTGAGTCCCAATATTGTTCTTTCATTAGTTAAAGCCACTCATTAATTCTACATGTATCAGATTCCACTAACTTTTTTTTTTATGTCCACTGACTTTTTATTTAAACTAACCCTGTCATCGGATAGCAGCTGGAATAATGACTAATTTGTTAGCAATAAAAAAACACTCATTAGTCCATACTTAAGACATATCCTGTTGGAGGGTCTGGAGACATGGCTCAGTGGTTAAGAGCAGATTCTCCTCTTGCAAAGGTCCCAGGCTCAATTCCTAGAGCCTGTAAGGCACCCGCCTGTAAATCCGGTCCCAGATGATATAATGGCCTCTTCTGGCCTCTGAGGACACTGTGACACGCATGGTACTCAGATACASATGCAGGCAAAACACTCAGACRCATAAAAGCAAACAAATTCTAGAAGATAAAAACCTCTCTGAGCCCTGTACTTATATTTTTATTGGGACAACTGTGTTTGCAGAGGTCTAAGTCACTCCTACTCCTCCACGCAATCAAATACAAGAAATCCGTCCATTTATTCCCCAAGCTTTCCTACCTAAGTGGCCAGTCCTTAACCTCATTAACTCTCCTAGAACTCAGTCTATGGATCTCTCTCTCTTTAGAGTCAGCACCCGGCTCACCAATCTGCCTGGGACCTTCCTGGGATTGGGGGACAGCTTYACTTCACTGAATGATCTCCCTGTCTCTGGAGTTAGCTGTGGGTTTGTCCAAAGTGAAACACTCACTGTTTGCCCCCGGGTGGCTCAACAGGCCCAGGCCAACATGTGATTTACCCCAGCCTGGTCCACATGGGTAGGTGYGAGCTACCCCGCTGAGGCCCGGGCTGAAGGACGGATTCGATACAGCTGCTCGCCGGCATCTGGCCCCTCATCATTTTAGATTCTACAATGCTTTTTTAATTGAAAAAAAACTTTCTACTTCTATGATCTTTATGAATTGTGTCAAACTTGCCACGGAAGTGTGTTTCTTAGGTTTGTGACCTGTCTGTAACCCTCGGTCTGCTCCGTATGGTTCATCTTTCATCGTTTCGTATTTTAATTAATTCAACCATTTCATAATTTAATCAATTTGAACTCCAGCTAGACTTACCTTTAGTTCTTGTTCATATGACAGTACAATATTTGAATTTGTACATAGTAATCACAGTGACCCTCATGCCCGAGGAGCCTTCTGCATAGAAACTTAAGAACATACTCACTTGGTATATAACTATTGGAGTTTAAGTTGGTTTGGACTTGAGGCAGGCGGATTTCTGAGTTCGAGGCCAGTCTAGTCTGCAGAGTGAGTTCCAGGACAGCCAGGGCTGTACAGAGAAACCCTCAAACAAACAAACAAACAAAAAACAAAAAACAAACCCAAAAACAAAAAACAAAACAAAAAGTTGGTTTGGACTTAAAGAAACCTTGTGGAAAGTTTCCTTCGAACTACTCATAAATTTTCCAGGAAAACCCCAAACTTATCTCACCACCATGTGAATGAGCAACAGCAGGATGAAGAAACTTATTATTAATGCCTGGGAGGCCACCGGCCACCTGTGCGGTGCCAAGGCTCCCAGCGCGTTAATAATACATTAGCCATTGTCTGTGGCCTAGACAGGTCGCATGACAAGAGAAAGACCAGGATGTGAACTGCAGTTCCGAAGTCCGAAGCCCACGGTGCTGATGCTGTCGGAGACAACTGTGTTGGCCCGCTGGCTTAGACTCTGACGAAAGTGAGGTATCTCAAGACAAGAGTAGCTGGATGTGAGGAAAATCTAGTTTCCTTCTTTTCTGTTGCAAAGGCCACAGATCTGCAGCCCCAGCCTGGGAGCCAGCTTTCCTGTATTTTGNCTGGCTAATTTCCTTCCAACTTTGGCCTTCCAGTAAGAAAAGAATGAGACTGGGAAACTGCAGCCCTCCCCCGCGGGAAGTGAGTGGAGGAGGGGTGGTCTTCGCGGTCCCTGTAGAGACTCCTATCCATCAGCTTCCCAGGACCACAGGACTCATTTTAGTCCCCGGTGCAGTCTTTTACTTCCACAGTGCCCTTAGGCAAGCCTTCAGCTATTTTATATTTCCTTAATCTAGGTAAAATTTCAAATTAGTTTCTTTTTGCTGTGCTATTCTACTTTCGAAGTGGTATTTTCTCTCAAATCTAGGCTGCAGGTATTCCTCAGCAAACTTTGGCACTCTTAATTGTTTGATAGTGCATCTGGAATGTAATTTACGGAACGCCATCCTTTCTGCTCATCTCATTTTTACTTCCCTGCTTACAGTGTGTTCTCTTGACTCCACAGACCTGTACACAGCTACTTTTTAATCTGTGATTTTAAACTCGAATCTAAGCCATGAAATTAATTTGACTTTTCCCTGAAACAGTTATGATTTATTTCTTATAATGTGGTTATCTTCCAAGATGTGAGGTTAAATCTTACTTTCTTTTGTAAGAGGATAAAAAGAAATTGGATATTCTTATCTCATGGTTTATGCAACTTATTCTACAGAAATGAGCCTCTCTTTGTAGCCTGCTGCCTTTCACACACAGTCAGGATTCCCGAGATCAATAAAAGCACCACAGCTCCCTCTGAGGCCAGAGGTTGTTAAAGATGGAGCCATCGGGCCTTGGAAAAGAACACTGTCATAGGTATTTTGTCCTGGGTCAGTTCCCGGCAGTGAGTCCAGGCAGGTAAATGAAAGAGAGTCTTAGAGGCCAGTCCTCTCTATACTACGCACTGCTGTATGTTTGACCAGTCTCACAGCCGTGTGCACAGCTCACGTGCCATGTAGTAGCCATGTTCCAGATGTAGTCTATGTCATATCATGCATCTTAAACATTTTAAGGGGCAAGTGTAGCGTCAGGGGCTCGTCCTCTTAGGTCTTGTCCGTGACCCTCAAAGAGGAAGTGCTGAGCCTTCCATTTGCAGCCGTGTCTCTGGGGTCCTAGGGTTGTCCTGCTGCCGTGCTCTTGTCACCTTGGGCCTTGCAGTTCTTGTGAAGATTGAGTGTCTCCGTCTAGAAAAGGGCTAAGGATTGGCCCTGGATCCCCAGAGAGGCTCAACAAGTTTACCAGCACCCACTGCTAAGGTTCCCCGGGGCCCTGCTCATGCCCTAGCCTGGGCTACCAGTGAGAGCTTAGCTGAGCACTCTTCTACTGGGCCGGGGGTGTCCTGGGGGAAGTTCAGGAACCCATCAAAAACTTTTACTTTTTTGAGAGACTCTCCCTAAGTGTGGTTCTGGCTGGCCTGAATCTGACTGTGTAGTCTAGGCTATCTTGATCTCACAGAGATCTGTGTGCCTCTGACTTCCCAGTGCTGAGGTTAAATGCATTGGCTACCTGATCTCACCCCCTTTTAAAACGGGGTAGGGGCTGGTTGGTTCCCTACAGGGCTTTCCTGGGAGAGTTGGGGGAACGAATTGGTGGTGGGTATGATTTGTGTACTTGGCAAAGAGAAAATAATTGTAAGCACGGTGTGGAACGCGGCTGCCGGCTGAGCAGGAACCGTTGCAGAGGTTATTTAGAGCCGGCTTCCTAGGCTGGGCTCCTCACAAAGGCCTTCTCCCTCTTGCCTCCTGGTTCATGCTGAAGGGATTTGATTTTCCCTCAAATCCCTGTAGGCCGAGAGCTTCCTTTTGTCATGTCTGTGATGTGTTTCTGTGTCCGGGCCTGTATTTGGTTTATTAGGTTTTATGGCTTGTCAGAGCCTCTGCCTTCCAAACTTTGCTTTGCAGGCAGCACACATCGTCTAAGATGGACAACTCGGGGAAGCCTGGGACAACCCTTTCCCTTCCTTTCTTTCTTGGTGACCACTGGCGATTGAACCTAGGACTCCCGGCATGCTAGGCAAGCGCTGTACCTTGGAGTTATACCCCCCAGGTCTCTGACTTCCTGCTTTGAGATAGGCTCTCCCTAAGTTGCTCAGTCTGGCCTTGAACTCTCTGTATCCAGGAAGGTCTTAAGTGTGTGGTCTTCCTGTGTCACCTTCCACAGTGGCTGGAATGGCAGGTTGCACCCCCTGCGTCCCACTCGTTTAGACTTCTTTTTCATTATGTTTTATGTGAACAGCTTCTTTGCCTGCACATATGTAAACATGCCATGTTCATACCTGATGCCTGCAGAGGTCAGGATCACCTGGGATTGGAGTTTCAGACCATATGAGCCCACATGGGCATGCTGGGAATCAAACCTCTGGAGGGGCAGCCTCCTAACCGGTGGGCCACCCGGCTAGTCTCTCTCTGCATTTCTCTGTATTAGAAAAAGGCAGTTTTGGCTCCTGAGGACTTGAAGCATTTACTTTATACCTCTCTAAACGTTTAGAAAATTGTAAGCATGCACGTTTCTCCTCCTYTTCCGCCTCTTCCTCCTCCTTTGTCTTCCCCTTCATCTTCTCCTTCCTCTTCTGTTCATCTTTTCCTTCCCAGTCCTCTTCCCCTGCTCCTCCTCATCGTCCTCCTTCTTCTTTTTGGATAGGGTTTTACTATGTAACTCTGGCTGTCCTAGAACTCAGTCCATAGATCAATCTGGCCTCAAACTCACAGCTCTGCCAGGCTGTCTCCTGGGTGCTGGCATTAAAGGCGTGTGCCACTATGCCTGGCTTCTTCATTTTTATTTTGGTTTGTATCATGGACATTGGGGTTTGCTGTGAGCTTGCCTGTTCTAAGAGACTTAACTCATTGGACTTCCTGCTCATAATCCAGCTCTGGGGATGCAGGCCTTCCTGTTCAGCCCCCAGAGTCCATGTTCCCGGATACAGAGTGAAACCACTTAACCACCAAGGCCTTCTGGTATTTGAAATAAGTGATTCCTTAGGCATAAAACCCCCAAGCTAATGGACGGTCCGTGTCCAGCACAGTGGAAGCAGTCTATAGGATGAACTTGTAAAGTTTATAATTAACACACATTTAACAAGGCAGCAACTAGACAAGTTTGTCCAGCACCTGCCTGCCTGCCTGCCTGCCTGCCTTCAGAGACTGGTGTCTTCTGAGCAAGATGATGTTTATTTAACCTTTATCTTAAAAGTTAAAGGTTGAATAAATAACCTTTATGTTATTCCTTGTACTAAAGCTTTCCCATTGTCCTTTTGGAACCCTATTGAATGTCTGCTTATTAGGACAAGCAATTCTCAGATGCTTTTATTTCATGCCAGAGACTGAATTTAATAACCCAGAGGGAAGAGGCTTGTATCATTACAGCCAGTTAAGTTTCTAGAAATGAGAATACTGTCCTCAGTTTACAATTAGCTGGGATGGCATGACTCTGTTAATAGGCACGGGGAGCGCCTCACTGCCTAGGACTCCTGCCTGAGGGTGTGCTCTCAGCTGAACACACGAGCTGCCATGAGGCGCCTATGCCCTCTGCTTGACACAGACAGGCTCAATGCAAGATTCCTGTGTCTCAGGCTCACAAATGTTCTTTTTACCAAGTTAAACGCAGGTGAGAGTGCTATTTATTTGTAATACAAATCAATAGAAAGCCATTTTTACAGCACTGGAAATAAGACAAGATTGAGTAGGTACTATTTTTGCCTGACTGGGATGCTGATGGCTGAGGAACTCAGGGTGGCCGCAGCGCTCTGGAGGTTAGACTGTCTCTCGGACCCTCACTCACGCTTGTCTCCGCCCCCGCCTCCGCCTGGGTGGGTACTTGGGGCTGCTGGTTAGCTTCTTCAAACTGTCTCCTGGTCTGTAAAGCAAGGGCTGTCAGTGCCGCCCACCCCGGGGACCTGTCCTGCTTCTCAGCAGGCCTGCACTCCCTCTTCATGGGGCAGCTGAGAACCTGCCTTGGGGGTTGAAAAGGAAGCAGACAGCATACCCCTGAGCACAGCCCACAACTCTGCTGTTTCCCTGGTTTGGGACAGCAGACCCCATTCTGATGGAGACCAGTTCTGTAGTTTGTACTCTGGATCTCTCCCTAACCTTCTTCCTGTTTGGGTGACATCATCTACCCCATGGCGTATAGACAGTGTYTTCATTTACCCATTGTCATAATGGCTTACCAAAAGGCGCTGACCAGACTCTCCTCCCTTCCACTCCCGGGGCTGTTCATCCCAGGATCTTCCTAACCTCAGTGGTATCCCTCACACCTGACTAAAATCTCCAAGTGGGCTACATACTCACACTTTATGTCAGATGGAGAGCCCCATTTTTGGGTAGCCACCTCAGAATGGAGAAGCAAACTGAACACAAGCCAGTATTACTGGTAGACACGATCTCCTTTTGGCAACACAGATAACAGTTGAAAGAAGAAGATATACTTTTAGCTTATGGTTTCAAACCATGAAAACAAGGTTCATGAACATCATGGTGGGATTACCTGAAGATCAAAGGGCTTGCTTCTTGGTAGGTAGCCAGGAAAAAAGTGAGAGAGGAGAGGAAGGAGAGAGGCAGATGTGGGGGTGGAAATGAGCCAGAGATGGAGCCAGGCATCCCAGAGACAAGGTCCATCTTTGTCTTTCCCAGTACCTTCCAGTGACCCCATGTATTTATGAATCCATTACCATATTAATCTATTGATCAGGTCAGAGTCTTCATAGTCCAGTTGCCTCCCATGACTGGCAGCTGGGGGCCAAGCCATGAGCCTTTTGCAGGGGGGATGCTTTGTATCCAGACCATAGCATTGGTTTAGCAGGCCCCATTGGGGAGCATCCTGAGTGCTTAGGGACCCACTGAGTCTGGGCTGGGGTGTGTCCAGTGGAGAAAAAGAGCAGTGTGGATGGAGGCTGTGGGGGCCCGAGCGTCTGGTGCCCTGCGCCTGCCTTGCTGCTTGCCTGTATACCCTTAGGTGCCTTGTGAGCTCTTCTCCCCTTGCTAGGACCCTGGCCCCAGCACTGATGCCTCCTGTCTCTGTTGCTCCCTTGTCTTGGGAGGAGATAACCCCCCTGTACGTGCCAGGGGTCCCGCGTGTGCCAGGGGTCTCGTGTATGCTGGGTTCCGTGTGTGCCGGGGGTCCCGTGTGTGCCAGGGGTCTCGTGTGTTCTGGGTCCCGTGTGTGCTGGGGGTCCCGTGTGTGCTGGGGGTCCCATGTGTGCTGGGTCCCGTGTGTGCCGGGGGTCCCGCGTGTGCCGGGTGTCCTGCGTGTGCCCGGGGTCCTGTGCTTAGGCTCTGTGGCTGACTCACCATCACCTTAGCTGTGGGCTGAGAAAGTGCTGCAGGGCAGTTCTGAAGGGGGCGTGCATTACCAGGCTCTGGGGCAGTTAACAAGTGTTTAAATCTTGTTCAGCAGTATCGCAGATGTCTAGATTCTCTTTCCTTAGCTCATCGCATATAGTCCCAGGAATGTGGGACAGACTGGACTCTGAAGCCCTCTGGCCCTTCAGGCCGAGTTCTCAAGCTCTCCTCTCAGCCTCCGTGCCTCTGATGATACCCTCTGCCTTCCGAGGCTCCTCCCCCCCCCCCCGACTGCCCTGCTGAGCTCTTGGGGCTTGATGCCAGTTTTCTTCTGTTGGTTCATTGGACCTCAGGGCCTCTCAGCCTCTCGGCCTCTCAGAACCTGGTTTCAAGGGCAGAGCTCTTAAGGTCTCCAAGGAGTTTAAATTGTTATTTCCCAAGAGTAAACTCTGACCCCTTGGAAGGGATTTTCAGGTTCTGTGTCTTAAAGAACTGGTCCTGGATTGGCAGCTGGATGGCCGTCCACTGGTTGACTCAGTGGCTGGAATGGTGGCTGGCTTTCTTGTCAATACTTAGATGTAGGTGAGTGCCTGCTTAGTGTCCACACTTCCGACTTTCCCAGAATGCTGGTGGAATCTTTTCCTTCTGGTCCTGCTGCTGGAGGTAGAGCTGCCAGTGCGGGTGTGGGCCGTTCTGAGCTGCCTGGCCTGTCTCTGGCCTGTGACCCGTCTCTCACCCACTGATAAGGATTCAGGCTTTTCTAGTTTGGGCCCCCATGTGGTGAGGGTAAAATGTTTGCATGCTGCTTTTCAGGTTCTTATTGTGCTGATGTGGTTTATGTCTCTCTGCCTGTGCGTGTGCGTGTGTGAGTGTGCGTGTGCGTATATGCACACACTCTCTCCCAAGCTTTAGCGCTGTGACTGAGGTAGGGAGGCCGCTCTCACTGTAGCTCCTCAAGAGGAAAGTGGTGTGAAAGCCAGTGCCAGCACTGACCTCAGTGGCCGGGCTCCTGGTGGGCCTGCCATGTGAACCCTGTGCCCATTAGTGGCTCTCTCCGCTGGCAGTCCCTTGACCAGGTGTCAGCACTTTTAAAGTGGAGTAGCAGCTGAGTGCTTCTGCCTCTCATTCCGTGTGCAGCAGTCGTCAGTGGCAGACCCACTCAGAACCGTACCGAGCCAGACAGACGTAGTTCAGAAAACTATTCTCACATTTCTGTTGTAAACCCTGCAGTGACCACCTTCTGTCCTTCCCACACCTGCCGTAAAGAGCCCCCCTGTGCACGGTCGACATCGAGGTGAACTACACTGCCGGTGACTTACAGAACTAGAGAGTGCGCTACCCTCCTGGGGTTGAACCAGGCTGCTCTGGGGGATGGACTCTGCTTCCAGGTTGGGGGAAGGGTACATTTCTGGAGTGGCTCCTGCTTCCAGAAGATGGCGGGGTGCCTGGCTTGTCTGGTATTCCTTGTGGCTCAGAGGCTTTAAAGGGACATCAGCCCTTGGGGTTGGTGCCCACTGAGAGTCTGACCCAATCCAAGTGTTTCTTGTTGTTGAGACTGGGTCTTTCTGTGTAGCCCTTGATGGCCTGGAACTTTCTGTGTAGACCAGGCTGGCCTCAAACTCAAAAAGATCCATCAGTCTCTGCCTTCTGAGTGCTGGGGTTAAAGGTGTGTGCCACCACTACACATGGCCAGTCGAATTAACAAAAGGCTTTTTAAGTGATGAGGTTGACCCATCTTCCCAGGCTGGCTTTGAATCCTTCTTCAGCCTCAGAGAGCTGAGAGCCACTGTGCCTGGCCCAGGCTGTGATTCGGGTATGGATAATTTTTCACATACAAAGGTGTTACTGGCAAAAACTCCTATGCTCCTGCAAGCCCTGCTCACCCGCCTGGCAAATGATGTCATGGTCCTAGCCCTCCAGCCTGCGTGCGTCACTCTGCGGTGCTCAGGTGCTGGGAGGGGGGGGCTTTGAGCTCATTTTATCTCCCACGGGGGCTAAAGGAGAGCCAGCTGGCCAGTGCAGCCGCCCCTGCGGGCACAGACCTGAGGGTCAGACTCACTGTGGAGTGCCCCTGCGGGCACAGACCTGAGGGTCGGACTCACTGTGGAGTGCCCCTGCGGGCACAGACCTGAGGGTCGGACTCACTGTGGAATGCCCCTGTGGGCACAGACCTGAGGGTTGGACTCACTGTGGAGTGCCCCTGCGGGTACAGACCTGAGGGTCGGACTCACTGTGGAGTGCCCCTGCGGACACAGACCTGAGGGTCGGACTCACTGTGGAGTGCCCCTGCGGGCACAGACCTGAGGGTCGGACTCACTGTGGAATGCCTCCAGAGTTGCTCACCAGAGTGCATGTGTGGGTCATAAAGAGCTTTTTCTCTACTTGAAAAGGGAATGAAAGCAGCTTTTTTTTCTAGTTGGAAGATAAAAATTTTTAAGAGAGGGTTTGTTCTGTGAAAGCTGAATTTGATCAAAAGCCAGCGGGGTCTGCCCCCTCCCCCTGAGCCCAGCACTCAGAAGGACTCACTCAGACAAAGGAGAAAAGGGCCCAGGTGAGAGAGGTGGATAGGTGGATCTAGGTCCAAAGTTAGCTCCAGAGGGAACCTTCTCTGCTGTCAGGTGCCAGACTCTCCCCTGAGGTTGGTCGCCGCGCCCTCAGAAAGAAGCACTGTGTTCTTCCACAGGAATGCTGACTTTACCCGTGTAATGGCGTAGTTGTGGGTTTATGGGCCTTATGTGCGGCCCTGCACCCTTTGGCCCACAGAGCCCCAGAGCAGGCAAGCWAGTTCGGTGGGGGATGGGCCCAGAGCACTGTGCCCCCGCCCCGACCTTGCATGCTTCCAATTCACGGTGCTCACCTCTCCGTGTGCCCCGTTAGTATATACAGAGGGGCCTGGGTGTCCTAGCTCCCGATGGCACCAGCCCGCCGCCTCTCCATGTGCCCCTTTAGTATATACAGAGGGGGCTGGGTGTCCTAGCTCCTGATGGTACCAGCCCGCCGTGGTCTCCACAGTGTAGATATAAGCAGGTGGGGTTCAGGGTGGCCTCATAGCTGTGACGGCCTCACCTTCACTGCTGTGGTATTTCTGCGCCTTGTGTCCTTTCTTCATGGGACCTGTCTCACCCAGGGATCCTACAGCACCAGTGCGACATTGCACTTCTATGAAATCATGTTTGTGGCTTGGTGTTATTCACAGTGTCTGAGGAATATTCTGGTCGGCATTTGGTTTACACAACATACCATAGAGACAGAGTCAGCAGGCAGGGCAGACCCTACCTCCTGCAGCGTGAGAGAAAATTCCAAGACAACTCCAGACCACAGTCCTGAGAGCTGCAGAGGGTAGGGTAGCAGCAATGACGGGCTCAGGACAGAGTGCAGCGGGCACCTCACTGCTGAGGTGCAGGACAGAGTGCAGTGGGCACCTCACTGCTGAGGTGCAGGACAGAGTGCAGCGGGCGCCTCACTGCTGAGGTGCAGGACAGAGTGCAGCGGGCACATCACTGCTGAGGTGCAGGACAGAGTGCAGCGGGCGCCTCACTGCTGAGGTGCAGGACAAAGTGCAGTGGGCGCCTCACTGCTGAGGTGCAGGACAGAGCGCAGCGGGCGCCTCACTGCTGAGGTGCAGGACAGAGTGCAGTAGGCGCCTCACTGCTGAGGTGCAGGACAGAGTGCAGCGG
>BDUI01001323.1:39653-49738 GCA_002335545.1 Apodemus speciosus
TAGAAATCAATTTCTACACTGGGCATGGTGACACATGCTTTTAATCCTAATATTCAGGAAGCAGAGGCAGGCAGAGTTTGAGGCTAGCCTGGTCTACAAACAGAGTCTAGGATAGCCAGAGAAACCCTATCTCAGGAAAAACAAACAAAAATCAAACAAAACAACAACAAAAACAAAAACAAAGAAGAATGAAATCAACTACTTTTAAAAGCTATCGAAGTTGTGTCAATTTAAAGTATTCCATAATTTTAAGTTATTTGTTGTTTATTACAAATAAATAGCCTGGAAATTCACTAATGGAAATAATGTATTTTGGTTTAATGTAATTTGATTGTTAAGACTAATATACTAATAGTCTGGATTTATATGTTTCTTCTTTGCTATTCCAGGTGCTGGTCTCAGTGTCAGTGACAACGAATCTGGTCAAGGAAGCCAGGAGGGAGGCACTTTGACCGACTCCCAGATTGTAGAGCTCAGAAGGATACCAATTGCTGACACCCACCTCTGAGAGTCCCACTGACCCTCTCCAGTAGAAAGAGGACACGTTTCCTCGTTGCCTTGACTTTTGTACTAAACTCTGTAGGTATTTATAGCCATGTAGTAGAGGCCTATACTGAGTAACATGGAAGTGATTGTTATGTTTGGAATATACATTGTTTAGTGTTTGTGCAACTTAAAAAAGACTGCAATAATAAAAGATCTGATCATTTCTGTAAGTTACAAGGATGCACATCGTCCAAAAATATTAGTGGTTTTTTTTTAATCATCCGAACTTGGCTAAAATTGTTTAATGAAAATAATCATCAATAAAAGTATTAGAATCCAGGTGGTATCATCCAGCCTCATTATAAATATGTGTCGGCAAAAAGACAGATTGCGTGTCTAGAAGATGTCAGGCACCTGTCTCCTCCAGAAGTGGGTGAAGGGGTCCAACATCCACACTTCGCCCCATCTAGATGGTTTTGAGTCCTGAAAGCTCTCATGTGAGGTCTGGGAATGATGCTGCACCTGAGGGTGGATGGGCCTTGACGTTGTGATGGGTTTTTTCACAGCAAGATAGATTTCTGCTCTCAACAAACTTAAGGTTCTGAACACTTTCCAAAATGAATGTTCTGTCCTCAGTTAAAAATAACTCCACCACACTCACTCACAAAACTGAGAGGAGATCCATTGAAACAGTACAGTTTGTTTTGGAGAAAATTTTCTCAGTTTGTGATTTTTAGTCTTTCTTTGTCTTGGAATGAGAGATGAGGAAATCTCTCCCAGAGCAGTGCTGCAGTCAAGATGACTTTGTTTCCTGTGTTTCCAGTAGACCCGCYSSAAGGARAACAAAGGTGCCCTGACAAATGCTCTGTGACCTTTCCTTTTGGAGCTCTTACATATTTTTTAAGAAAACTAAGCTCCATCCCAAAGAAAAAATATGACATTATTTAAAAATTTAAGAAACTTTGCTCTCCTAATGATTTCCCTTGAAGCTGCAGTTAAAGTACCACAGGGCTCCATCTGGGTGTCAAATATGGTTATATGTTATATGAAACCTGCCTTGCGTTATTGATCATGGTTGACATTTGTTCTCTTCTCAATGCTTCTCACATCCTTCTTACATTGAGCTGTGATAAGCAGATTATTTTTTATAAGTAGAAGGTAAAAACTCCACGACAAACTCAAAGAATATCTAAAGCAGAGACCATCTCTGGTGGACTACAGTCCCTTTTAGGAACTTTAGAAAATGTGGTACCAAAACTAAATTTACCTGGAAGTGACAMGTTTATCATCCTTCAGCTGRAGCAGTGCCCAGCTCTCMTCTCAGGATGGACGCAGCTGCCAAATACAGTTTAAATCCATAAAGAGGAAGGTGGGGTGCTACAAACTAGTGAGCATTTGACAACGCTGGACTTCACTGAGTGTAGATAGGGTGTGTGTGTGTGTGTGTGTGTGTGTGTACGTGCAAGAGTGTGTGTGCACACGTGCTTGTGTGTGTGCACGTGCTTGTGTGTGTGCGCACGCATGTGTGCATGTGTGTATGTGTGTAGGTGCAAGAGTGTGTGCGCACATGCTTGTGTGTGTGCGCACGCCTGTGTGCATGTGTGTGCACGTGTGTGAGTGTGTGTGCGTGTGTTTTTAGTGAGTGTGTGAGTGTGTGTGTGTGTGTGTGCGCGCGCGCGCAAATGAAATGATGGAGATAATTGATCTGCCAGTGGTGGCACATGTCTTTAATCCAAGGCAGAGGCAGGCACATCTCTGAGTTTGCGGCCAGCCTGGTCAACAAAGCATGTTCCAGGACAGCCAGGGCTACGCAGAGAAACCCTGTCTGGGAAATCAACACATGAACAAACAGAAAGTAATGGTTGAAGAAATGTTACAAATTATACCATGAATGTCAGCAGTGCTGAATTCTGCTTTACTGGGTTGTATGGTAATTTGATGCTACAAGCGCACAGGAAAACAGAGGAAGAGAGGGAAGAGGAAGGGGAAGTGGAGAGAGAGAGGGTGGGCCCATTGTGATACTCTTGATTCTTTTGGATCATTGTCCATGGTTGAATGCGATTCTTTTATATAGTAAAAGTAGAGAAAGAAAGCTTTTAGAAACCAGGGGCCAGGCCAGGCCAGGCCAGACGAGCCTCACGTGCAGACAGCAGAGACCATTTGCAGCGTCTCGGCACAGACTGGAAAGAGACACCTGCGAGCACCTGTTGGAAGGAGCAAATCAAAGCAGAAGCGAAAGTGAACGTTGTGGGTCAGAGACATCCTGCAAGAGCCCAGTCATTGGAGATGTGTGATTTAATGGTACTTGTTATATTTTATTGCTGTTTTAATAAAATATGCTAATACATCATAGCATTGAAGTCACCTCATGACCTGTCCAAGGTATGGAGCTCAGCAGCCCTGCAACACGCATCGTGTAATTTTAATGTCGGGCAACCATCACTTCTTTTCTCAAACACCCGCATCGCTTTGYGCCARATGCARTGCCCATCTCTCRGCTTCTCTTCTCTGCCAGACACAGCTAGAATTCCCCGAGCAGTGTDCTTCTGCTGCTGAGATTAAGATTCCACCCCCACTCCCAATTCTTAAGGGAATCTGTAYGTTAGAATATTAAACGTGATCATTCRGATGGAGTGAAGAGGAAGGTAGCTTGTGGCACAGGGTGGTGAGACACAGTAGGAGACCAGGATTTAAACCTCCCACAAACTGCACAGATGCTCCTGCTTGGAGTGTGCTATCAAGGTGGCTTAAAACTAAATAGCATTTTTCTTCTCTCTCAGTTCTGATCACATTGGCTTAAATACACCACGGATACAACTTTAGGAATGTAGCTCCCAAAGTGTCCCACTGTGTGTTTACACAGTTTAGAGTCTCCTTGCATTTAGCACTAAGGCCTCTGGGTGCTTCTGCCTGAGAGTAGGTTCAGTCAGATAAAGAAGAGCTATGAGCTTCCTGGTGGCTGGCTGCTAGAATAGTCTCCGCCATGTTGCCTCACCTCCGGGACCAAAGAACACAGAAGGCCCTGTTGTTAACTGTTGTGCGTGTGGATCCCAGCCTGCCAAGCCTCCCTAGAGAAACAAACACACAAACCCACGAAACAAAACAGGAATACACAGAAGCTAGGACACTTCCTTACCTCAAATCTCTTACAGGTTTTAACTGATCATTTTAATTATGTTATTGGGGTGATTTATGTATCTTTTTTTCCCTTTTTCTTTTTTTCCTTTTTTTTTTTTGGTCCTTTTTTTGTATTTTGTTTTGTGACAGTGTTCCTTGTGCAGTCCTGCCTGTCCTGGAATCCATTCTGTAGACCAGGCTGGCCTCAAATTATTCAGAGATCCACCAGCTTTTGCTTCCTGAGTGCTGAGATTAAAGCATGCACCATCACCTCCCAGCCTGAGTCTCTGTTTATTTATTTCTCTTGAGTTGTAGAGTTCTTCTATAACTTAGACATCACATTATTGGATACATGGTTGTTCTTCCATTCTCGAGGTTGCCTTTTCTACTTCATTAATAAATGAGCTAAAATGCCAGGGATAAACACTACATGATTCCATGTATGTGAATAGATGGAATATTCTGTTCACATCTAAAATAGTCAACACAGTAAAAGACAGAGAAGGCACTTGCAGAGGCTCAGGGACGAGCCAGTGAGGATAAGGACTCAATAAAGGAGGAGAGAAGCCTTCAGCAATTCCTACCTTATGTTCATAAGCCATAATATATTTTATGCCTAAAATTTATTAATAAGTTAGCACCTACAGTAAAGCACAGTTTTAAAGCTAGTAGCCTGTCTGTCCACTATGTACTCTCAGCACTGGCACTGCACAGAGAAGAAAATCTAAGTCTTCTAATTTACAATCCCTATGAAACCCCAACTGTGCCTCTCAGAACCTTAAAAACGGAAAATATGTCGTATTTTTCTAGCGTCCCCAGTATACCACATACTTTTAAGCCCAGTGAATCGTTGGTGAAACAAAGCAGAGCCCATATGCTCTAGGATCTAAGCTAGAACATTGCTTTTACTCATCTTTTGTATGTTGTTACAGATGCTTTGCACCAAAACCCCAAGTATATAATAAATACTGTGCCACCATCGTGTTACCAAACTTATTCCTCCTCTCATAGCCAATGCTATAATTTATTAAATTATATCTGTAATTCACACTGCTTTTTCCTTCCAAGAGTCTTGAAAACTGCTAAAGACCTATAACACACATGACATTCATTTTGACAGCGGCCTAGTGGTAGCAGCCTCGTAGAAGATGAGTTCATTTTCTGTTATAACGAAATGCCCCGAGGGGTCTTTTATTAAGCAAGAAGGTTTATCTAGCTTTCAGTTGTAGATTCTGAAAGTAGAAGATGGAGCCGCACCTCCATCTAGTCTCTTCCTAGTTCCACTGGCAGCATGGCTGGGTGGAAAGGGGGTGAACAAGAGATTATGCAGTGAGACGGGAGTCCGCGGTGCACTTGGTGGCCAGGCTTGGTGTTCTATAACAYCTTGCTTTTAAGAGCACTTAATCARGCAGAGCATTAATCCTTCCTGGRGCAGCACTCCAATGACCTACCTRCCTTCCACTAGGTCCCACCTCTTAAAGATGTCACCACACTGAGGACTGTGCCTCCAACACATGCTACTGTAGGGGCAAACCAAAAGCAAACACAGGCTTAAAACCCAAATGGTTTCTTAAGGATCGCTTGGAGAGAGAACACCAAACAGCAAACAGACAGCACAGCAAATGTCATTTGCTCTTCACACCTAATCCCAGATAGTCACGGACAGGGAAAATCAATCTCTCTCTCTCTCTCTCTCTCTCTCTCTCTCTCTCTCTCTCACACACACACACACACACACAGCCTTCCTACGTATCGCACCCCACAGTGAAGGCCCCAGTGGTGTGCATTTGCTGTAAATGAGTAAAGCAGGCTGCCTATGCCCAGAACGTCACACTCCACATCAGATAACATGCCAGTTTTAATCACAGTGAACCCAGACTTAGTGTACAAGATTCATGGGGTAGTGGCGGGGCAGGGGTTCTCATGTTTATGATCATGCCATGCTCTGTTGCAGTGTTAGGAGCAAACTGTTAGCTTTCATCAAGACTTCCCATATCCAGCTGCATTTAATTCCTCAAAACAACCTGAAACGTTATGACCCAAAAACCATGATTTCTTGCCAGTCATCAAGATAAAGACTAAACAGGGAAGTAGACCCTTCCTTCTGGCAAAGGACAAATATTTGGAAAAGCACCTAATTTTTTAAAATGTATTTTAAACTCAGTAAAATAAATAAATAAAATGTCTAACACTTACAATAGACYGCTGCAGACTCTGTAGCTTGTTTGCTATTTGAACTAAAGGTTGATTTAAAAATGTTATTCATCCTTTGTAGTTTCTCTTTTAAAAAGATTGGCTTACTCGCTTAATTCCGTGTGCATGGGTATTTTGCCTGCATTTGTACTTGTGCGCCATGTGCATGCGGTGCTCACGTGGGCCAGGAGCGGGCTTTGGATCCTGGAACTGGAGTYACAGACAGCTCTTAGCCACCATTTGGATGCTGGGAACCAAACTGAGGTGCTCCTCAAGAACAACACTTGAGCCATCAACTCCAGCCCCACATTCCTCCTTCCAAAWTGTCAGTACTTTTTAAATCATCAAAAACTTCCTTTAGAAGACTGCTCATACAAAAAAAGCAAAAGGTAAAACATTGGGTCTAATTCTCATCCTCCATTTTCTCTTCCTACATTTGCTCTTTTTTATATATTACTTTAATGAAGATTTTTGAAAAGTCATTTTGCTTTTAAGATTTGGTTTTATATATGTGAATATATGTGTTCCTGTGCTTGTGCCTGTGTGTGTTCCTGTGAAGGCAAGTATGTCACCTGAGTGTGGGTGCTCGTGAGTACCAGAAGGGGAGTGGAATCCCTTGGAGCTGGTCTTACAGGCAGTACTAAGCAACTCAAACTGAGGGTTGGGCACCAAACACTGGTCCTCTGCAAGAGCAGCACACCAACCCTCCACACTTCAAATCATAGTTTTACAAATATCCTTCATACTGTGTGRGAAGTTMAGACAYTTGTTTGAATTATTTTCAACAAATATAAAGTTAATTATCCTGCATTAAGCATCCTCCTGAGTACAGAACAGAGATAGCTGCATTAGCATGACAAGACACTTAGTCTTTGAAGGTGACATGAGCAGGAAGAAGGAAAGACATGATTGGCAAAAGCGATTCTTGCACCGGACTGACCCCAGGTTCTGCCCTTGAAAGGTCAAAGCAGAAGACAGGTCCTTTTGGGGTCAGGACATGTTGCAAGGCCCTTTTTGATTGACATCTGTAAATCTCCAGTACATTCAGAAACATGATTTGTTCCAGAATGTTCTGATTCACTCTATTTGGGGTTGGTCTTTTCAGTCTCAGGTGAAGGATTCAGTCCAAAGCAAAGGTCTCTTGTAATTCTTAACATGAGAAATGCTGATCATACTATAAGCTTCATGCTACTAARGTAAAGTACTTCAGTCTAGATATTAGAAGAAATAGCAATTTGCCACAGCCTAAATCACCCACTGATCGCTGTCTAGTTGTGGAGTTGGTGTTTACTCATGTGTACACCACARACTACTATCTTAGTTACTGCTGTTGCAGTGAAGAGATACYATGACCAAGGCAGCTTACAAAAGTAAGCATTTATTTGGGGGATTTCCTTATAGTTTCAGAGGATGAGTCCATGGTCATCTTGTAGGAAAATAGACAGGCAAGGGAGTAGAGACATAGCTGTGAGCTTTACATCCTGATTCCCAGGCAACAAGTGGGGAGGTGGTGAGAAGGGAATATTCATTCTCACAGTCGCTCCTCTTCCTCATTTTCTTTCTCTCACCTATTAYTCTTCTTGTTCCTTCCTCCATTTTCCTTTTCGTCTCTTTCCTATCTCAAAAACAGCAGGGAGTGGGCCAGCAGTGTAGCTCAGTTGGTGGAGTACTTGCTAAGCATGAAGAAAGCCCTGAGTTCGAGTCTCAGCAGTGTATTCCAAGTCACCATGGCACACATGAGGTAGAAGCAGGAGAACCAGAAAGTCACGGTCACCCTTGTCTATATAGTGAGTTAGAGGGCAGCCAGGAATACATGAGATCCTATCTTAAAATAAAATTTTAAAAAAATGTTGCTAGGAATTGATGGCCAAACAACCATTCAGTTTCCTTTGAAATTCAGACCAGTAGGCAATGCGGGCTGCTGATAATTAGGAAGTCCTATGGAGGAAATGACTTCCTTGGATATAAAACAAAGGAACTTATACAAATAAATATGACCACTTGTGAACTCTACAACTACAGAAAGATGTAGATTGTGAAATAGATCTTTATACATCTAATAGCCACAAAAAATCAAGTCTTATTTAGTGGAAATTTAATTGTGAAGAGTTAGAGGTATTTATACAAGGATGGAAAAGCAGGAGCTGAAAACCAGGCATGGTGGCTCCCACAYGAGATACTAGAACCCAGAAGGCTGGATCTGGAATRTTATTTCAAGTTCAAGGCCAGACTGTACTACACGATGACCCTGTCTTAAGAAGGATGGRGAGCAGGAGGCAAGGGAGGGAGAGAGAGGGAAGGGAAGAAAGGGAAGAGGAGAAAGGGAGAAACGAGAGAGGGAAGGAGAGAGGAAAGGGGAAAGATTYGRACAAGTYTCTTTGTTGCCTGCCTGCGGGTCCTGCTCTCCTAATTGGGCTGTCTTCTCTGGCCTCGGTGGGAAAGGATGTACCTAGTCATGCAGAGACTTGAGGTGCCAGGATTTATTTTGCAATAAAAACAATACCAGGTGTCTCTTAAATTCTTGCCAAAAGAATTCTATGAGTAAGGGTTTTCCATAAGACARCAATTGTTGCTTAGACATTAGCCAATAATTTGGACAAAGTTGCTTCTTCAGTCCCTGCCAAGGAATTCCCACTTGTGTGAATAACCAGGAGAAAGGMGCTTCCGGTGCCAATGTCTTCCTGGGTACAGAGGGCTGGCCTGTGAAACTGCCAGTGATCCCTAAGGAGGGAATACCTTCCAAGTATAGAGACATCTGCCATTAAGACCCTGAGCATCCTGTCTGTATCTGCCCTGCTGGATCTGCTGGAATGTTCTATGAGACAGATCACAGCAAGTGTGCTTCCAGCCCTTACCACAATGGGGCCGTGTGCCAGGATGGAATCAATGGCTAGTCCTGTTTCTGTGTGCCTGACACGAAAGCAGGCATTGTTACTTGGATGAATATGTTTCTGATCCTTGTGTGAATGAGGCTGTATGCCTCGATGAGATGGGCAGATACATGTGTGTCCATCCTTAAGAGTATTCCGGTGTGACTGTGGGTTGGAAATTGATGAATGCACATCCTAGCCGTGTCTATGTGGTGTCAGGATGCTCTTGGGGCTTACTTCTGTGACTGGGCACCTGGATTCCTTAGAGACCACCGGGAACTCAACATTAATGAATGTGCCAGTCAGCCCTGTCTCCATGGAGGTCTATGTGTGTATGGAGGAAACAACGACCACTGTGTCTGCATGGGGAGTGGATTCACAGGGACACACTGGAAGACCTTGATGCCTCCTTATTGGTCAAAGCCATGTCACAATGATAAGGTTTCACGTATCACAACATGTGAAGACACTGTTGGCAGCTATGTTGGTCACTGCTAGCCTGGATGCAAAGGTGCCCTGTCTGAGACAGACATGAGTGAATGCAGTAGCCGCCCCTGCCAACTTTTGGGGGAAGAAGACACATTGCTAGCCTGCTTTCGTCCTTCATCTACCTTGGGGCCTCAGGCTGTCTCTATCTGTCTGCCTGCATTCAGAGTCGTAACTGTGTGAAYGTTCCACCAGCAGCTGACAAAACAGATGCGGAGACCCACAGCCAAACATTGGATCGAGCTCAGGAAGTCTTGGGAAAGAGTTGAGGGAAGGATTGAGGAACCCAGAGGGGATAGGGACTCCACAAGAAGAACAATGAAGTCAACTAACCTGGACCCTTGGGGGCTCTCAGAAACTGAACTGAATCAAMGAGCACACGAGGGCTGGAGCTTGGCCTCCAGCACAGATGACGCAGACGTGCAGTTTGGTCTTCATGTATGTCCCTGGGGGCTTGTCCTGACTCTTGCCTGCCTGTGGATGCTGCCGCCCTAACTGGGCTATCTTGTCTGGCCTCACTGGGAGAGAATGTAACTCGTCCATCAGCAACTTGAGGTGCCATGGTAGGTTGGTTCCCTGGGGGGGATGTCTTCTTTCTCAGAGGTGAAGAGGAAGGGTGCAGGGGCCAGGGCCATGTGAGGGGGAGGCTGGGATGCGAAGGGAAGTGGGATCAGGATGTAAAGCTAATTAATTAATCAATGGGGAAAAGGTAATACAATCATAAAAATAAATAAAACTGGGACTTCAATACTATAAATATTTAGGTAAGGGAGACAAGAAGCACAGACACAAAAAATTAAGAAAGGTATCAGAATTGGAACACCGTATAATCACTGCGCAACTGGGGTCCTTGTGGTAGAACTGTAGGTCAGGATCTACCAAATCCACTGAAAGATTTTATGACGAGGTCTAACTAGTCACTTAGTGATTATT
>BDUI01001323.1:89526-108128 GCA_002335545.1 Apodemus speciosus
CTCTTATCCCATCCCCCTCCCCCTGCTCACCAACCAACCCTCTCCCGCTTCCCTGTGCTGGCATTCCCCTACACTGGGGCATCGAGCCTTCATAGGACTAAGGGCCTCTCCTCTTATTGATGACAAGGCCATCCTCTGATACATATGTGGCTGGAACCATRGGTCCCTCCATGTGTACTCTTTGATTGGTGGTTTAGTTCCTGGGAGCTCTAGGGGTACTGGTTGGTTCATATTGTTGTTCCTCCAATGGGGGCTGCAAACTCCTTCAGCTCCTTGGGGCCTTTCTCTAGCTCCTCCATTGGGGATCCTT
Organism: Apodemus speciosus; assembly: GCA_002335545.1. Lineage (NCBI taxonomy): Eukaryota > Metazoa > Chordata > Mammalia > Rodentia > Muridae > Apodemus > Apodemus speciosus. The sequence continues at coordinate 89,837 of BDUI01001323.1, forward strand.
TGCTTCCTGTGGGGACCTGTGGCTGTGAGTCTCCACTTCTGTATTTGTCAGGCACTGGCAGAGCCTCTCACAGACAGTTATATCAGGCTCCTGTCAGCAAGCACTTGTTGGCATCCACAAGAGTGTCTGGATTTGGTGGCTGTATATGGGATGGATCCCCAGGTGGCACAGTCTCTGGATGGCCTTTCCTTCAGTCTCTGCTCTACACTTTGTCTCTGTATCTCCTTCCATGGGAATTTCAATCCCCCTTCTAAGGACCAAAGTATCCACACATTGGTCTTCTTTCTTCTTGAACTTCTGTGAATTCTATCTTGGGTATTCTGAGCTTCTGGGCTAAAATCCACTTCTCAATGAGTGCATACCATGTGTGTTCTTTTATGATTGGGTTACCTCACTCAGGATGATATTTTTTAGCTTCATCCATTTGCCTAAGAATTTCATGAATTCATTGTTTGTAATAACTGAGTAGTGTACTCCATTGTGTAAATGTACCACATTTTCTTTATCCATTCATCTGTGGAGGGACATCTGGGTTCTTTCCAGCTTCTGTCTATTATAAATAAGGCTGCTATGAACAGAGTGGAGCATGTRTCCTTGTTACATGTAGGGACATCTTCTGGGTATATGCCGAGGAGTAGTATAGCTGGGTCCTCAGGAAGTACTATGTCCAATTTTCTGAGGAACCTCTAAACTGATTTCCAGAGTGGTTTTACCAGCTTGAAATCTTACTGGAAATGGAGGAGCGTTCCTTTTTCTCCACATCCTTGCAAGCATCTGCTGTCACCTGAGTTTTTGATCTTAGCCATTCTGACTGGTGTGAGGTRGAATCTCAACACCCACAAGGCAGCTAACAGCTGCCTATAACTCCAGTTTCCAGGATGCCCTCCTCTGGCATCCACAGATACCAGGCATGCATATGACAAACACATGTGCATGCAGGCAAAACATCCATACACTCAAGATAAAAATAAACTTTAAAACCCAAAATTAACTTATAATGAAAACTCAAATAGTTTAGGACAATCCAGATATATGTGCTGCTTTTCATGTAAAATCTGTGACACAAACCATTGACCAGAAAAAAAGACCAAGTAATAGATTAAGTAATATATTCACTTAATTCTATTGATTCTTACTTATAATAACTTAAAAGATAAGACTAAGACAAACAATTAGGCATATATTGGCAAGAAATTGCTATCCAGGAAGATAAAGGGAATTTGTAAAACAATAATATCTGTTTCATTTTGTCTCCAGAGGTTTCTTTCACACTGTAGTGRGGTGGTTGAGTTTGTCAGGTAGGACTGGAGTAAATCTTCCTCATATGTGTCTTTTGGGAAAGACCAGGGCTGGACTAGAGTGAAAGGCAGCAGTGTCCAGAACAGGAAGAGGAGAAGATGGTAAGGAGGGATTCATGAGTTCTTGAACTACCTGGAACTGGAGTTATAAAGGATGGTAAAACTTTCCTCATGGATAGTAGGAAATGAAGCCAAGTCCTCCGCAAGAGGAGAATGTGTCCTTAACCATCAAGTTGTCTATCTCTCTGGCCCTAATTCACAAGTTCAAAAGAGAGCTCTCAAAACTTGCCTTACACCATCTGTACCCGGAGCTGACTCTGTGCCACAGCACTGCATTCCCATGTTTCCCAGGAATATTGACACACAGGCTTGCAGGAGGGACAAGCCCCAGTCAGAGACAGCAAGGACAGCTAACACCAGAGATAACCAGATGGTGAGAGGCAAGGGCAAGAACATAAGCAACAGAAACCAAGGCTACTTGGCATCATTGGAACCTAGCTCTCCCACCACAGCAAGTCCTGGATACCCCAACACGCCAGAAAAGCATGACGCTGATTTAAAGTCATATATCATGATGATGATAGAGGACTTTAAGAAGGACATAAATAACTCCCTTAAAGAAATACAAGAGAACACAGGTAAATAGACAGAAGTCCTTACAGAGGAAACACAAAAATCCCTTAAAGAATTACAGGAAAACACAACCAAACAGGTAAAGGACTTGAACAAAACCATTAAGGATTTAAAAATGCAAATAGAAACAGTAAAGAAATCATAAAGGGAGAAAACACTGGAGATAGAAAACCTAGGAGAGAGATCAGGAGTCATTATGCAAGCATAACCAACAGAATACAAGAGATGACAAAGAGAATCTCAGGTGCAGAAGATACCATAGAAAACATTGACACAACAATCAAAGAAAATGTAAAATACCAAAAGTCCCTAACTAAAACATCCACGAAATTCAAGACACAATGAGAAGACCAAACTTAAGGATAATAGATAGAAGATAGAGAAGATTCCCAAATTAAAGGGCCAATAAATATTTTCAACAAAATTATAGAAGAAAACTTCCCTAACCTAAAGAAAGAGATGTCCATGAACAGACAAGAGGCCTACAGAACTCTAAATAGATTGGACCAGAAAAGAAATACCTCCCATCACATAATAGTCAAAACACCAAATACACAAAACAAAGAAAGAATATTAAAAGCAGTAAGGGGAAAATGTCAAGTAACATATAAAGGCAGACCTAGCAGAATTACACCAGACTTACTATCAGAGACTATGAAAGCTAGAAGATCCTGGGCAGATGTCATACAGACCCTAAAAGTACACAAATCCAGCCCAGACTACTATACCCAACAAAACTCTCAATTACCATAGATGTAGAAACCAAAATATTCCATGACAAGACCAAATTTACACAATATCTTTCCAGAAATTCAGCCCTACATAGATGGAAACCCCCAACACAAGGATTCGGGAAACTATATCCTAAAAAAGCAACAAAGTAACCTTCTTTCAACAAACCCAAAAGAAAATAGCCACACAAACATAAAAATAACATCAAAAATAACAGAAAGTAACATCACTATTCCTTAATATCTCTTAACATCAGTGGACTCAGTTTCCCAATAAAAAGACATAGAATAACAGACTGGATATGTAAACAGGATCCAGCATTTTGCTGCATACAGGAAATGCATCTCAGTGTCAAGGACAAACACTACCTCAGAGTAAAAGGCTGGAAAACAGTTTTCCAAACAAATGGTCCCAGGAAACAAGCCAGAGTGGCCATTCTAATATCGGATAAAATCTGCTTTCAACCGAAAGTTATCACAAAGAATAAGAAGGGCACTTCATACTTATCAAAGAAAAATTCTACCGAGGACAAGCCTCAATTCTGAACATCTATGCTCCAAATGCAAGGGCACCTATATGTGGGGAGCCGCAATCGCCATTATAAGATGGCGCCGACTTCCGCCTCCCTCTTCTAGTAAATAACCGCTGCATAGCGCATGCGCCATTAGTAAATAACGTACCTCTGCGTGAACTGCGCATGCGCCATTCAGAGTTAGTACGTGGCATGTCCTCCCACCAATCAGGTTCCGCCACATCTAGCAGCGAGCCACCGCTGCATATATAAGGAGCTGCTTTTGAGCATTTCAGGGTCCCCGGTAGAAGAATCAAGGTGTCCTGAATAAACTGCTGTAGAGAAGAACCTGGCCGTGTCGCGTCTTTCCTTGCGGGTTGAGGCCGGGCGCGACACCCATATCCATAAAGGACACTTTACTAGAGCTCGAAGCACACATTGCATCTCACACAATGATAGTGGGAGACTTCAACACCCCACTTTAATCAATGGACAGATCATGGAAACAGAAACTAAACAGAGACACAGTGAAACTAACAGAAGTTATGGACCAAATGGATGTAACAGACATCTACAGAACATTTCAACCTTGGATTCTGCTACATCTCTGCCTTCATCTTCAGGTTCCACTCCCACGTGAGCTTGTCTGTGTCCTAATTTTATCATTTTATAAGAATACCAGCTCACTACAGTGCAGTGTGGTCTCACCTTAACTGGGGTTTTGACTTTGACATGAGTCTGTGGAGACTGTCTATCTGCAASAGTAAAACATAGGGAGGTGGAGGTATGCCTCTCCATTCAAACTTACTTTGAGGGAAAAGCTTAAACAGAGTCGTACATCGTAAGTACACCTGTGATTGCTGAAGAGCAAAATGCTGAGTCCGAAGCCCCTCTGTGCCTGTAGAGAGACTCTGGGAAGGAAGGCAGCTGCAGTGTCAATATGCCTGTCCTTGACATAGCACTAAGAATCCTCCTTCTAACTGATGCCGAGGGCTTAGGAAAACAAAAACAAAAACACTGTGCTGTTGTGTTTTGTTGGTTGTTTTTGCAAGACAAGGTTTTATCTGTGTAGCCTTGAGTGTCCTGAAATTCACTCTGAAGACCAGGCTGGTCTCAATTTGAGAGATCTGCCTGGCTTTGCTTCCTGGGTACTGGTATTACAGGGTACACCCACCCCTACCAGAAGGTTAGCCAAGTTAGAAGGTCACTCTATTTGAACACTCCTTTTCTTAAATTAGTTCTTTAATTTTTCCATTTATAATATATTTCCCTCTTCCATTTCCTTCATCTAAACCCTCCCACATATTTTTCCTTGCACTCCTTCAGATTACATGCCTTTTCATGAATTATCGTTATACACCTTTGTGTGTATACATATGCATATGCATATACATACACCTACACCTACACCTGCACACACACACACACACACATACACATACACATACACATACACATACACATATACATATATATTCCTAAGCATGACCTGCTCAGTCTGTATAATGTTACTTGTTTGTATATTCCTTTTTCCCCCTCTCTGAATTTTCATCAAAATGCAAATATAGGTATGTATAATGTGAAGGTCTTGTCTTTGCAGCAAACATATACAAATTATTTCTAGCAATTGAAAAGTGACAATTTCAGTAAAAATACTCCTCTTCTTTAGTCATAAATGTCACAGTGATCAAAGAGCCTTCATAAACACTAATCGAAGCAAATGAGCTATTTTCTCTTTTTCTATAGAATTTCTATTAAAAGCCTGCTAGAATGAAAGATTTAATAAGCTCCAAGTAGGAGTGGAGATCATTCAGTTTAGAAATTTCTGGTATGCTCGGCAAAGCCCTCAGAGTGTGTGGACACTGATGAAGACGCTGTGGTATAGGACGGAGCAGGTGAAGGAGTGGGTCATGGGAAGATGAAGAGATGAAGACGCGCCCTGGCCTTGACCACCCTTCCCAGAAGGGGAAACCTGCTCTCACCTATGTGAATGTCATTTTGTTTGAAGAAAGAATTTAAAAGAAAGACAAACAATGTGTGTTCTTTACAGGGYGCTGGAAACTCCTAGAAGAAGCAGTAAAGCAGTGGTCACTGTAGACCTGGAGAAGACAGGGAGCATGGGAAGAGGTAGGAGAAGAAACACCAAAACTTAGAGAGATTTGATCTGGTTTCTATAGCACATAGGCTGTTGGCTAAAATAGCCAATGATGATCAGAAAGAAATGCATGAGTCTGACATCTCAGTGAGGCTGCAGTAGTCCACACTGCTCTGTGAACTTTGCCATGCTGTCCAAGGAYGACAACAAGAAGAAAGATGCTAGAAAGTTGACCATAAATGACAAAGACCCAGTAAATAAATCTGGTGGCAAGGCCAAAAAGAAGTGGCCCTAAGGCAAAGTTTGCGACATACTGAATAATCTCTTCCTGTTTGACAAAACTACATATGACAAACTCTGTAAGGAAGTTCCCAACTCTAAACTTATTACTCCAGCTGTGGTCTCTGGAAGACTGAAGAGTCCTTGGCCAGGGCAGCCCTTCAGGAGCTACTTAGTAAAGGACTGTTCAGACTGGTTTCAAAGCACAGAGCACAAATAATTTACACCAGAAATTCAAAGGGTGGAGATGCCCAGCTGCCAGTGAAGATGCATGAACGGGTTCAATCAGCTGTACATTGGGGAAAATAAAACTTTATTAAATATAAAAAAAGGCATTCGTGAAAGTTGCCAGCATATGGAAGTGATTATCATTTAAGATTATTGCATATCATTTACACAGCTTACAACGAGCCTTATTAAGATATGAAAACATTTCATAGTTTACAAAGAACTAGAAGTTTTAAACCAACTGAACAATACCGCCTAGCAAGAACTCAGGTTCTCTTTTATCAGTTCACATGATGCTGTATTTCTCCTAGTTTTTATGGAAAACCCACCAAAGGACTTTTGAAGACAAATACATCATCTATCTTGAGCACATTAAGTTTTCACAGACTGGGTCCAAGCATTTCTAAAAATCTCTTGTGCCCAAACTGGAAGATTTTGTAACTCCTTTCTCTCTCTCTCTCTCAGGGAGCAATTTTAGGAAGCTGTAACTCTTATGTCTGACCCATGTATTTTTCAAGTTAATTACAATTCTGAACTCTCAGTCCTCATTTGCAATTCTTTACCTCAGAGGTCAGTGGTGAGCACTGAACATGTGGAACTGATGAAACCAGACAAGTGTTTCCCCAAGCATTTACCTCCTGGTAAATCTAAAAGGGAATAATAAATATTGTCATTTGTTACATATAAATGCTATAGGGTCAGCCCAGAGTTGTTCTTAAAATTCAGCATACTTAACAAATGAACCAATCAAACACATATTCTCCACCTTTTATATTTCAGTGTAAGTAGTCGGTTGATTTCACACTCAGTCATTGCTGGGAATGTCTTCTCTTCTCCATCCTCACTACTCAAATTTATCAATGACAAAGATGTGTGGGACTTAGAGAGATACAGGAAGTGGAAAGCGTGCTTCCTTAAGACAAGAGGAAAAAGTTCAAAGAGTATAGAAAGGGCCAGCGATTTGGAAATCTCCTAATTTTTCCTACAACCCTGGACTGAGAAAGGCCAGGAAGGAGAGAGAATGGGGGAAAGATGATGGGAAAGAAAGGGGGCAAATGGGAAGGGGRAGGGGGAGGAAGCGGTAAAGAGATGGTGCCTCCCTTCGTGTCTTGGCTTCTGGTGATTCTCGATACATTGGGCTCCAATTTATCGTGATAAACCTCCAACCCTAATATGTCCACGCAAAAACACACAATTCAGTTACAATATTTATAGACTGCACGCCCAGACTTGGCAGATTCACCGCTACACTACTCTCTCCCCAGCTAGCCAGTCTTCTCTGACTAGGTCCTTTCCTTCTCTCTTCATCTGAGATCCTACTTTCCAAATCGGATACATATATCCATGGGCAGACACATATCAGGAGCCACGACATAAAGACTATAGCTCTCACCAAAGCATTTTCAAACTTCAAATGTGAGTATGGAAGTTTTAATAACCAAAAAAGAAATGAGAGCAATTATTTTTGCCTTAAGYCAAAGATGGATGTGTTAAAGGAAAAGGTACAAAATGCACAATAATTTTTAAGGAGAGAACAAGTGAGGGCCAGGGATTTGGGGGGAAAAATCTACTAATTTCACAAAAAAATTTGTTTTAAGACCTCTGAGTTCCTAATTTTAAGTACATTATTAACCTAATATGTTTTGTTTTATGAGACAGATTCTTTGTATATAGCCCTGACTATCTTAGAATTGATATATAGACCAGGCTAGCCTTGAACTCACACAGATCATTTTGCCTCCGCCTTCCCAGTGGCAGGATCAGAGGCATATGCCACCGTGACCAGTTCAACTTAATACTATGTTAACATTTCAGTTGCTCTTGACTGTAAAGAGACATATTCAACAATACAAATATCCAGATACAGATTTAAACACTAAGAAAGCATGTTTGAGAAAGCAGATCAGGCATAGTATTTCACCTTCTCTAATTCTAAACTCAAGGAATCCCAAAGAAGCTAGGTGGGGGCCCAAAGGAAACAATTTTATTTTTAAATTAAGTGTTTCTTTTAGAAGATCTTCAACAAAGTAAATGTCCCAGTTTCATAATAAGTTCCTCTTATGATGACTGGCTCTAACCAGTCCTTGAGAAATGTACTGACAGACAGAGATTACCCAACTAAGTTAAAGAGACAAGAAAGTACACAGGGCTTCTGTGGTTGTGCCAGCGTTGATACACCCCTTGCATATCTTTATGGATAAAGGAATCCACAAAACAATTCCATGTACTTACTTGCTATTGAGATTCCAGATGATGCCATCCAAAGAGCTCAAGGCATTCTTCATAAACACTTAAGAGTAAACACTAATACTCATTCTTTTCTGGCTGGGCAGGGTGAAAGTGCCCAGATTGGGGCTGGCCTAGAGACAGCCAGCCAGAGAAGACAGCTACCCACACAGTGTGCTTTAAAGACAGCCCCACGGCCCTGCCTGTTGGAAAGTATGTTCTTTTTCGATTCTTCTGAACATCCCTCCTCCCCCCTCCACCCACCTTCCAGGTCTCTAGGTGATCACTAATCTGCAGTGAGTTAGATGCTAAGTAGAGGTATTATCTCCATAAAGCCACAGTGGGAACATATATGGACAATTTGGCAGGAAAATTTGCCTTTTTCCCACTTAAACAACAAAACATATAGACAATTAGTTTATCTGGGTGGTTGGCCTGAGAAGCAGCCTCTAGGATTCTAAGAGTTTGGGATATAAGTGSCCTTCGCATTCTATATGAGAGTTCAGCATGTGAGTTTCATAGCTTCTTGCCCCATGTCAGAAGAATTAGTTGGGACCCAGCAGAGGGCACCCTAAGAAACCAGCACAAGGGGACTAGAAGTTTACTAATGGATATAGGTTTACTAAATCTAGCTTTGTTTCCTCCTTTTTAAGTTTTATGAAGCCAGCCCTAAGGAAAMTGGAAAGCTTTAATGTTTACTGGTTATGAATTCCCAGATGGCAATATATTACTTCTGAAATCCACAAGAGGCCAAACAATACCTCTTCTCCTCCATCCCTCCCCTCCCCCTCCCTCTCCCTCTTCCTCTTCTCCCCTAGTAGTCACATATAACTCAACTGCCTCTGGTAGAATCAGTCACTTCCTATCCCCACCCCAAAAATGCTAGATCATGGAGCTTACAGCCACAGAAAATACGTAAAAAGTCACAGAGGGGACTCAGGCTGAAGCACAATGCAGCAAAGAGACATGTCACACAGACAAACCCTTCCTGATTGTTGCAYGATGTAGGGCATAAGAGTGGTCAGCCAACTCTGTTGCTTAGATTGGCTGTTGAAGTATTTATAGGTATTGACAGAGCCAGATCTATTAGTTTTGAAAGTAGAATACCCTCTTCATAAATCATACTAAATAATTCCCAAACATGGACTTCTCCCCAGGTATACAAGAATAATACCAGCATAGGGCTTGATATATTCAAAGGGGAAAGAATGGAATTTTGAAAAATTACCAAATCAAATTCATGATAAATGATAATCTAGGGCCTACATGAGTGTCCACCATATCTTAACACAGCAAATTACTATATCTGTTTCCAGTTTCCACCTTAAAATTACATTAAAATCATTTTTTCTTTAATGATGATCTTATTCTATGGCATGAGTAAATATAAATATGTTTTTTATACTATTTTGTGGTACTGTCTTGCTATGTCGCACTTACTGGCCTGAAACCATGTAGATCAGACTGGCKCTGACTTGAAGCCATCCTCTTTACTTGGTCCCCTAAGTACTAGGCTCACAGGCATTCATCACCACACCTAGATAAAAGTGTTATATGTTGATGAGTCAAAACTGATGCAGGGATAGTCAAGGCCTAGATTTGTCTATGTCCTTATACGGACAACCTTTTTGTACTGAAATATTTCTGTGTAGATCAAAGGACTTGAATATAAGTGCATAATAAATTCAGTTGAATGAAAAAACCCAACACAGTTCCTAGATGTGAAAGAGAATTTGGATGATAGTCCAACTAGAGATACATGAAATAGGACAGCCCAGGAAAGTTAATTCATGCAATGTGTGTGATTACATTCTACAGTATGAAGGAATGGTAGAAGTTCTAGAGCATGCTGCTTACCAGAGAACTTGAGCCCAGAAACAGGCAATCTAGAAGAAATAAGCATACAATTGTAAATTTAAGAAAAAAAATTGTCAGTAGGTAGGATAGTGTAAACCTCGGACTGGGCTTAGCGGGCGAGTGTAGGCACTGAGAAAGCATTTCCATGAAGGAAGCAGAGGCCATGTACTTGGATATAAAGTCACATAAAAAGCTGTATTGGTCCAGAAGTGGAATTTTACAACACTAGATCAGGTGAAAGAGAAGGCTTGCTTTGATTAACAAAGCATGCAATAATAGCAGGCATCGTTGATCCATTTTCCAAAACAGGAATGGAGATTTGGTGGTAATCAGTAACTTGTATGCATCTGTCTAGTTAATATGTTTCTGGTCTTGTTATAAAAATTAAGTCTCCTTGATTGCAAAGTCTTCCCTTTTCTTGGTTTGGTCTACTCTCAAATTTCAGTTACTAAAGCTGGGTAAAGCAAATCAGGTTTGTAATTGATGCTGAGGCCTTCAAACAACTCGGAGGATTGGAATCAAACTCTTCAAATCATTGTTATGATTCCAGAGCTAGACTTAGAGATGCATCTATGGTGGGGGCAATTCTCAAACTTGCCTTCACCCTGGAATGATTATTAGTGTTTATCAAACACCACTGGAATAATAATTTAAGTGATCGTAAGCATAGTCCACACATTTGGATTTTTAAACTGCCCCTCGCTGATCCTGACATATATCCAGCCTGGAAACTACTGACCATAGCACACCTTAGTTATCTATCTGCAGAGGAGAGCAATGCTGACCCTACTCGCATGTTCAAATGCGGTAGGAAAAATACTGGAGGACTCCGTGTTTATTTTTCTTTTCTCTCAAACAAGTGGACCATAACCTATGCTTGGCTTTTCCATTTTAACCTTCTAGAAAATATGCCAAAAGTAAACAGTTAACCTTACAAATCAAATGACTTCATGTTCTTAGACCCCAAGTTCTGGGTGTGTGTGACCCAAGGAGAGGTTTTAGACCTGGATCTCTCAAATCGCTCATTAGTATCCCATGCTTGGTTAAAGCTCTTACATCACCGCACAATGGAATGTGACCTAAGTTAAAAAGAAAACAAAAACCTTTGCGTGGCTTTTAAGATTAGTAATGGACTTAGAGAGGTGATGTGCTTGAAACAGTATGTACTTTCTCCAGCCTAGATGAGACCTGATTCACGTTCTAGTGACTAATCCTTATTAACTCAATGGTATAGTGAATGCACAGTTCTGGTTGCACACATTCTAAATGCTTTATTTGCTTGGACTAAATCCAAATTATAGCCCTTACTTATTACCTAACACACACACTTAGTACAGAAATGCAAGCTCTGTCCCAACACCCACTGTCAGAATTCTTGCAGAGTTAACTACAAAACAAGTGCACATTAGTTTAGGGTGGATATCCATCCTCATGGGGGAGATTTCTAGCTCACGGCTGTTTTTCCAGCATAATTATTACTAGTACCTCATCTCAATCCCCAAGTGTCTCAGCTTAGGTAATAAATCCTCCAGAGAGCTTCTTCAAACTGCCTTTCGTCTACAGACAGCATAGGGAAATAATCAGGACTAAAATGTGGTCCTTTTCCATTCAGAACACACACTAGGAAATTAAGGCCACTGGAACATGAACTAGTGAACCAAGCTTTCTTTATTTCTTTCTTTTTTTTTTTTTTTTTTTTTTTTTTTCCGAGACAGGGTTTCCCTGTGTAGCCTTGGCAGTCCTGGAACTCACTCTGTAGACCAGGCTGGCCTCGAACTCAGAAATCCACCTGCCGGGGATTAAAGGCCTGTGCCACCATCGCCCAGCCCAAGCTTTCTTTTTAAAAGGCAAAATAACAAAGATTTTCTTCTAAACACTCCTGTTAAGACAGGAAAACACGGCAGGGTGTGGTGGTGCACACCTTTAATCCCAACACAGAGAACCCTCCCCACCCCCCACCCCACCCCCGCAAAAAAAAAAAAAAAAAAAAAAAAAAAACCAAAGAATGGGAAACCCCATTAGCTAAAAGAAAGAAGTCCCTTCCTCCATAGGTAAAGGCCAAATGTTTATTTAGGGACTGGAATCTAACCACATGACCTTGAACAAGAAGTTTACGTTGATGTTGTTGCTTTTGTTTTGCTTTCTTTGAGACATGTTTTCCCCGTTTAGGGCTGGCTGTCCTGGAACTCACTCTGAGTGCAGGATCAAAGGCATGTGCCACTACCACCCAGTTTTTTATACTTCCATTTTTAAAGTTTACTTTCTGATCCAATTCTCTTCTTTGCAGAAATAGCCAGTTGAACTAGGTGGCTATTGTCAGTTTTGGTCTAACTTTGTGATCTGGATCACCACTGCTTCCAAGCACTTTATTTAAGCAGCATTTTGTTAATTCTCCATATATGCATTTTTTTTTGTTTTAAACTGAGCTGTTTTAACAGATAAACAAAATTTGTTTTCATTTTTATTTTATCCATCTAGTTCATGATCATAATCTATTCATATAGTGTTTACAGATTATTGAAGAAGATAGCACTGACTCAACTATTTTTTAAAATGTTAAGCACAAAGATTCTGCTATGTAACTTTTTACACTTATATTTTGAGTTTTTTGGTTATTAGTAGTATTGTCTATTAAGCATTAGTCACTTAAATACACTTATTTTTAACTATGAAAACATTGCTACTTATAAAGCATGTATCTGACAATTTTACATATCCTTAAAAACCAACTCAACTTTGAGCACAAAGCAAAATTGTTGTATTTATTTATTAAATAGAAGGAAGAACGTTTACACGATTGGCAACAGAATGAGTAGCTAAGTGAGATAAGCTTAATAACATCGCCATGTCATTTACAAATCTTGCTGGCAGGCTCTGATCATTTTCAAGCACTCCTAGTATTGCCTTTATGATATTTGGGTGCAGTTACTGTTGTCAACACTTGGAAAGAGTGAAGCCTTCGTACTTTCAAATTTGGTATTGTGCATTGGCATAGTAATTACTTTCTCTCACCTCAATTGGAATAATGAATTTTCACTGTACAGAAYATATTTTGCTTCTCACTTTAGTGCTCCTCAAAGTTGATCTACTAGCAGCAGTGATATTAATAAATATGTATAAAACAATAAATAAATCAGTATACTGTACCCAGTATTAAATGTCGGTGTCTAACACTCTCAGCCTTTCTTTGTTTCCCACTAAGATCCATTGAGTGGGGAATTCTCCAATATGGAGAGGCGCTCAGCTGCCATGTGGCCGAAGCGAATCGGAATGTCCTGTAAGCCAAACTTCTGGTAGCTGAACGTCGGCAGCTCATGAACTCTCCATAGGAAGTTCTGGGGAGTGGCAGGGGTTGGGGGAAGCTCTTGCTTAACCTAAAGGGCCTGTCTTTCTCTTTCCCCATATACAGAGAACAGCAGACTCCTCACCTAGACTGAAATTTAGCTCTCCTGGAATTATGCCATGGTCAGACTAATATTTAAATTATTAAATTATTAAATTATTAAATGCTGAAGTGCATTGCATACATAACAGAAAGTGGAGAGTACAAGGAAGCCTGCTGCATGTGCACATGCACACAGCACAGACGACATGACAGGTGCGTGTGACAGGCTGATGTTGGCAAGGGCTCTTGGTGCATCGGGACTGATGCTTTGTCATCTCTATGATTCCTTTCAATGGATTCAAAGAATGTTGAACAGTGTGCAGACTTACTGCGAGGGTTGAAGAGACAAGGTTCGAACCTAAGAGGCATTTTCATTGAGTTCCTGTACCCTCAGCCCCACATTCACCCAGAGCTTCATCCTAGGGGAGCGCCTCCTTGTCCAGTGGTCGGTGGCACGTTCCTTTCATGCTAGATCATGCATACACATCGTGAAGAAGCATCATGGGCCTGGCAGTGGTGTCACATGCCTTTAACCCTACTACTCAGGAGACAGAGACAAGCGGATCTCTGCAAGTTCAAGACCACTCAGGGCTACACAGAGAAATCCTGTCTCAGAAGAGAGAAAAGGAGGAGGAGGAGGAGGAAGAGGAGAGAAGGAGAAGGGGGAGGGGAGGAGGAGGGGGAGGGGGAGGGGGAGGAGAACTCACTGAGTAACAATAGCATTTCCCCCACAGCTAGGACTGATTGCTGTTTTTATGTCATAACATTTTGACTGCTCGTCCTTGGCTGTTTCCTCAGTTAACACAGTTTGCTTCTGTCCTTGCGGCCTTGCCTTAGTGACTGTGATGAAGAGTATTACCACCTTGAYTACATTGACAAATGCTTGTGAACAGTAAAGGCCAGCTCTGGGAGTGTGCATGGGGGCAATCCAAAGGGGTCGATAAATGGGGAAGCCTGAAGGGAAAATACATCACAATAGAGTGGTTCCTGGAGAGAACAAAAGGGAAATAAAGCCAAGGACCTGTGTTCTTTTTCTCTGCTCCCCAGTTTGCCATGGTCCACCTGGGCCGAGATACCTCTCAGCAACAATAGCCTGAAGCCTCGAGTTGTTTCTGTTGTTGTCTTGTTACAGCAGGAATGGGATACAACTGAGGCAGTTATTGACCCCAAACTAGCAGAGACTRAAGAAGAATGGAGCAGCTCTGTGAATGAGCTATTTAGAATCTATACAAAGTGATTCTCTAGTTAGTTCTACTCCAAAAGGAAAAGGACTATAGAAATATTGGTGCTATAAACAAGTCTCTTAGCACACATGCTGTATAGACTTGTAGATTGCTACACAACATTCATAGACTGTTGCCTCCTGGCTGCCACCACAACATGTGGTGTGACATTTCAAAATTCCATAAAGCACATAACAACTGGATAATGAGATACATGGTAAAGCCACTAACTATGATGTGATTACTAATCCATTTCTTACTCTTCCTGCATAAAATGATGTGTCCTGCTGCAAAGCAGCATGTTACATAGCACATCATAGGAAATGAACAGGAAAAGCAAATATAAGTGCTAATGATCACCCAATTACTGTGAGTGGTTTCAGTTGTTGACTTGATTGTGTTGAGAGCTATTTCCAGTGCCACACTGTGCACTAAACCCTTCATTCTGATAAAAAAAGAAAAGAAAAGAAAAACAAAAGAAACTAACGTGGTTTGGCATTTAATGATGATCTCTACTGTGTTAATAGATAAGGGGACTGGGAGGCTGATTAGGCCTCCGTGTAGGCGGACACCAACTAGCCAGCTAAAAGCCCATGCATGGTGAAGAGTGAATGTGGCTTCGCTCTTCCTAAGCCAGATGTCTTTTATTGTGTATTTTGTTTTGTTTTGTTCTTATTTGTTTGTTTGTTGGGTTGTGTTTGTTTGTTTGTTTTATGCCCTGAGTTTCTGAACTTTGAACTCCGGGGTCTATTCTAAAATCATTTGTGATCTTAGGATTTTTTTTACCTGGGCTAAGTCTTACACTATTATTTTCCTTAGTTATAAAATGTTTAGGCTTGGCATGAGCCATGATGCTAGCTTGCCTAGGTCTCCAACTTCCCAGTCAACTCACTTGGGGGTCTTCTCAGTCTATAAAACAAGTGAGTCCACTCTCCACGTAAATAAATTATCTGACTAACTAGCAGATCTATGTTGATCATAAGTAGATAAATAGATTATAGATACATTATACATACATACATACATACATACATACATACATACATATATACATAGACGATACATAGATATAGAACTATCTCCTTCTTTGTTCTGTATGTCTGGCAGCTTGACTAAAACAATCATGTACTGCAAAACAGGACGTTCTACTRTGGAAGGAGCCCAAATAAGAAGTGGAATGCAGATGAATCAAGCCTACTGAGCGAGACAATATTACTCCCAAATGTACCTAGTGGTTTTCTYCTCAGAATCCGTTTAGGCTGAGTTCTGGCTCCTCAGCATCCCTCTGACACTGAGAACTATCTWCTTGATACTKGACTGCTTAACTGAGCCATAGCTAATTTTTGGAGCTAATAGCAAAAGTGATAGAAAATCTTGATCACGCGAATGCCCTTATGAAAGATGGTTGTGAATAAGTATCCCACAAATTCTGCATCTGTCTCTTCTCAATCCCTGCAYGACAGGGTAAGAAGCATTTCAGTCTTGCCATGTCAGAAACATGGTTTTGATCCCTCACCAATCCCCTTTGCTCCTCCTAGGTCATGAYATCACCATGCATTCTGTTGCTTAGAGCCCAAACTATGGTCTTTTCTCTTTAGCATTCCTTTACCCATCTGCAAATGGGTTTGTGTTCTGTTTTCAAAGTGTGCCCCAGCCAGACCCACTCACATCCCTTTTCTAAAATCCTTGCTCTGTTCTTGCTGTTACCCTTTCTTAGCTGGCCCATTACTTTGGACTTATAACTAATTTCTTGTTTTCATGCTTTCCCCTGTATGACCTATTCATCATGCAGCAACCAGAAGGGTATTCTAGTGTTTTTGAGACAAAGCCTCATCGTATAGACCAGACTGGTCTCAAACTCAGAGTCTGGGTGCTGGGATTAAAGGACGAGTGCCACATTTGCCAACGGTCTTTAGCTCATTTAGTCAGCTCGTATTATTAATATTATAGGCTACATATGTGTGTCCTCAAAAAAGTCAAACATTGATGCTTTAATCACACTGTGACTGTATTGGAAGTGAGATCTTTAAATTGAATATAAAAATAATAATAATAATGAACTTTCTAGGAAAATCCAATAGCGTGGTGTGACAGATGATGCCCAAGCATATAGAACTGCACAGTGGCCGGCAGCAGCTTAGCTTCTCTCACAGCAGGACCACGGGCAGAAGAGCACTCGGTGGCCTGTGAAATATGCGTGGTCGTGCTATCTGGAGGCAGGACTGKGGSGGGGGGGTAGATCAACAGGGGGAGAGGAGGCCAGGGGAGGGGAGGAGGAGGGAAGCYGGCTGAGAATGAAATGCAATCTTTCTTTATGAAAATGTGACAATGAAGGCCAGGTGTGGTAGTAATCAAAGAACTCACTAAGCTGAGGCAGGAAAATTGGCATGAGTCTAAGACTAACCTAACGTAATGAAACCCACTATACTGTCTAGTATGCTCTAAAGAGTTAATAATTTTAAAGTAAAATGGGCAAAAGTACATGCTCAAAAACAGTTACTTAGATTTTTTTTTCCTCACTATATTGGAGCTTCTAACTGTCACCTCAGCCCAGGAAGTTTTTATCACTGACAATAAAACAATACTTTAGCTTTATGGGAAATAGAGTGTACCTATGCCCCTCTGGGTTTGCAGTATCACTAAGAATCACAGCTGGAGACAAAGAAAACCCAGCTAGAAATGTCTCTTCTCCAGTAAATCCCCTCCCACACTGGTTTAGGCCACTGTTGACATGGCTGTGGTCAACCGTTTCTGCTCACAGCCTGGCCAAGAATGGGCGGCTTGAAGCAACCAGGAATGCAGGTTTCAGTTGTGAATGGCGAGTCCCTGCTTGGACCTTGGGACTGGAGTATCCTGCTTTGGGATTTGGGTCAGTCAATCAGCAGGTATTTATTCAGTGCTTTCTTTGGACCCAGAATACTGTTAACTCAGCAGGATCCTGCAGGCAAAGCAAAGTGTTAGAGGCAAGCCAGGGAAAAGCAAATAGTCAAGTCCAGGCTTACTTGACTTTTTACTCTTTCACTTCCACTCCACAGCCCATCACCTTGTTCTCCGCCTCTCTCTGCATCATAGCCAAGCTCYACAGGCATGGCCTTCAGTCTCCGGCACCTGTCCTTAGAGTCTAGGGGTTTTCCAGCCCCAGTTGTTTTCCTTGCTTCTCAGTCCTCAGGTTTCCTTGGCAAAACTCACCAGTGACTTTCCTGCTGTCAAATCCCTYACTACCCACTCCCTTCCCATTTTATTAAATCACCTGCTGGGTTTCCAATGTGGGCCACTTCCAGCCTTGATTCCAAAGACAGACTTCTCAGAGCATGCCTTGGCTTCTCTGTTGATTGGTGCTATTTGGGTGTTGATGTTTCTTCTTTTAAAAAGCTGTTCTGATAACTCTTAATTCTACATAGCCTTCAATTCCTTTTATAGAACCAGCCTGCRTCCACTTGTCTTTTTTTTAAGTCCCTACTGGAGAGGTTACAGGGAGTTTATGGGGGTGATCTTAGCTGACATTTCTACCAGCAGGGGATATAGAGACTGAAGTGTCCACCTCCTGTAGCCAGGCATGACTGCCAGTGGAGAGAGGGGGACATCAATCCACCCACAAAACCTTCAACYCAAAATTTATCCTGCCAGCCAGATGTGCAGGGCTAAAGATGGAGCCGAGACTGAGGGAAGAGCCAACCAATAACTTCCCCAACGAGATCCATCCCATGTGAGAGACAACCTSGACACTATCAACGATACTCTGCTGTGCTTGCGGACAGGAGGACCTAGCACAGCTGTCTCCTGAGAGGCTTCTCCAGCAGTGGATGGGGGCAGATGAAGTGACTC
>BDUI01001324.1:83886-94089 GCA_002335545.1 Apodemus speciosus
ACAGGTCTAAAGGCTTTTCTTTTTCCTTTCTTTTCTTTTCTTACACCTTTTGTTATTTGGACTGATAACATGAAATAGATATCAGTAAGGATTGGGATGATGCTGTGATATTCACATCAAAGTAAAGAGGAAGTTTTGCAATTTGCTGGTGAGTACCAGGTTAGAATCAGGCTAGACAAATTTTGACATGTACACTCTAAATGTTACATGTGATTTTAGGGAAGTCTCCTRTGGAATGGACACATTTTTAGGAGGAAAAGCAAACTTGTTCCTGAATATTAAAGAATTTGGGGTTTTGGGGGGTGTTTTGTGATTATGAGATCTTGGGAGGATGCAACCAGATATTTCAAAGAGGAAATCTGTAAGCAACATGTCAAAGGAGCAGTGTGATTCTTTTTAGCTGATTATTGTAAAGTATGAGAATAGAGACAAACTATTAGGGGGGGGGTTAAGGAAAAGAAGCCAAAATATGAAGGTTTGATAAATTCTCAAGTTATTCATATTACTAAGGAGAAGAAAAACATAGAGACATAGAAAAGAGAGAAGAAAAAGAGAAGAGGGAGGAGCAGGAGGAGGAGCAGGAGGAGGAGGAGCAGGAGAAGGAGGAGGAGGAAAGGAAAACAGAGAGAAGGAAAGAAATGAAAGAGGGAGGAAAATGAAAGAAAAGAAAGGTAAATGACAGATTTTTGATGAAAGTAATGTTGCGTGGCTTTAATATTGGATACAAATTTTGGGTCTATGTGAAGAGATATTTTGACTCTGTAGACTCAACGAACTAAAACGGACACAATGAATGGAGGCTCCCAGACACTTTGGATTCACAGGGCAAAGATGCTAGGATCATGAGTAGCCATGAGWTTTTAGGGGAAAGGAAGTGCTCCCAACAGCCCTTCTAAGATCCTCAGAGACACCCACAGTGTCACTGTCTGAGTCATCTCCACCAGTTATTGGAACAAGACCTCCCCCACAGTGTGCAGCTGTGATACAGATGGCCAGACTACAGAGGTAACAGGATAGTGCTGAGTCTCCATGGGCGCRGGACTTGAACAGAATGCATWRAAAGAACTGTGTCCCACACCCAACCCCCATTCTGTTTCTTCCCATGACATGCTATTTGGAGACAGGTCTTTTGGGATATTTTAGGTCTAGATGATATTAGGAGAGAGGTGCTCTCATGTTTACAAGGAGAAATACAAATGAGTTCTCCACCCACCTCCTCCTCTTCCTCTTTTAAGAATCATTGCTTCACCTTCTTCCTAGACCCTCCTTCTCTCTCTCTGACCCCCCAGTAAAACAGTCAGCTACAGTCTAAGACAGCCCTCACCTGGACCCTACTATGCTAACACTCTCTGACTTTGATTATTTAATCTCTAGCATTTGGGAATGGTTAATTCTGTTGCTTGAGTTACCTAGACTGCTATATTTTGTTTTCAAACACAGCTRCCTTTGTCTAGTCTCAGATAGGCCACAGGATTTTGCAGTTGGCAAACCTTACAATTGGTCAAGTGTTTGCTCATGGAAACATTGGAGATATTTTTATAGAATCAATCAAGAAAATTTAAAGACCAAATGATTATTAAAAGTATCTGTAACTTATTAAATCATTTTATACATTATTATATAAGTAATAATGATAATTATGGGGCTAAATAAACCAATTGGATGGAAATGAAAATCTCATTCAAGTATAAGTTGAGTGCTTTAATAACAAATTCATGTTTTGGAGTTTTTTTCCCATTTATAGACAAACATTCAGAATCAATGTATGCCTTATTTAAGTATTAATTTCATCCTTAATTCTAGTATTTAGTTTCTGAAGTCACCGACAGTTTCATACTAACTGGTTAAGGGTTTGATTTCTCTTAAGATTGATGTTTGACAACAAAGAATATTTTGTGGTACACTCTGCCCACCCCACCTGATAATACATTAAAAGAAAGATGAATGTGGGAATAGATAAGCTAAAAAGGACTAAGTTACATTTGATCTCGCAGAGCAGTGGTAAAAAAAAAAAAGGAAGCAGGAGGCAAGTTGAAATGTGTGGTCGCTGAGACTCCAAGGATCAACTTCAGCCTGAACGTGGTGACTACGGAGACCATTTCCAATGGGCTGTTCCAAGAAGGCAATATTCTAATGAAACAGAGAGTATAAGAATGATGAATTAATTTCCCGAGTTGCTCCCGATTTTGATATCCTTCAACTACCAATACCTTACTTGTGCTTCAAAAATACACCACACTGCCTTCTATCTTAAAATTTGCTWCTTTATTTTGATAGACATTTTTATTTTTATTTTTCCTACAGCCAATTAAATTGTTTGAATGAGAAACACTGCCTCTCCCTGCCCCCAACACCAGCTGATTATCCCAATATCCTTAGTACCAGATCAAAGAGGCTGAGTTTTGGCATTTCCTGCTTTGCCATGCCATCCATAATCCATCTTTTGTTTTCATTAATATAATTCAAAATATGTGTCTAGGAATGCTCCTTGCATTGTTTAAATTTCCTGTTAATGTGCGCCCCTTGGATTAGACTGGGAGATCTCTGTGAGTAGAGAGTCATCAAAGTCCTGCTTGCACATAAAAGGTTACTTTAGCACGCTTTAATATGTGTGAATGAAAATCACTAGTTCATCATATCTGCAATTACATCATGTCTGCTTGCATTGGTACAGAAGGCATGAAGAGGCAAAAAATAGAAAGCTGCAAAATGTGAGGAAATTTAGTTTTGGGGTAATTTAGTTCCAGGAAAAAAAATCCTGGAGAGACCCCTGAATTTTGCAGGGTGAGGACATTCACCATTCTGTTAGTACAGCTGAGCTAGACTGGGGAGAAATTATTGAATTAAGATGTTTATCGAGCATCTAGACCCCAAGCAGATTTGAGTAAACAAATATGGATCAGGAAAACTGGGAGCCAAGAAATAGATGGAGAAAGGCCATCCATAGAGTAAAGTAACCACTCACACTAAAGGACTTTCTACCTGCTGGGCCCATAGTCATCTGTGTGTTAGCATACCTCAAACACATTCCTTGAATGAAGTGACTGTAATTGTTCCTATTTTATAAACTAGGAACCAAGACAGAGGTCTTTCCATACTTTACTCCAGGTCATGTGATTCCTGAAGACAGTAGGATTCAGGTTCAGATAATACAGTTATAAATTTATATTTAGTGTCAACCCAGTAAAGAGACTCSTRGACGATCCATCTCTGCCATTGGTGTTCTGTGTGACGTTGGTTATGCAAGTCAGCCATTCTTCTGTGCCATTGAATTCCTCATTTGTGTAATGAGAACATCATTGCCAACATCATTGACCCTGATCTCAAATTTGTGCTTTATGTAGAGTAACAGGCAAAATCATTATTTTCATTAAACCATGGAGAGAAAGATTTCTTGGCTAAGAGTGGAAAAATAAAACAAGACCAGTGGAGTTGCCTCTGCGTTTAAACAACTTGTTACTTGCGCATAGGTATAGAACTCACACAAGTGCTGGGAGCAGGTAGGAAGCGGAGATATCCAAAGCTGGCTGACTAACTCAGTGGACAGTGCCTTGCTGAATATGGTAGAAAGCAGAAATCAACAATGATTATATTTGACTTACATATTTGTGTCCACATACATGATCTATACCTGCACACACATGAATGTGCAGCCACACACTCAAGCATGCATCCACATATACACATGCTATAAGCACACATGAAATGGGAAAGGAACAATAAACAGAAAATAGGAGGGTCTGTAATCCTTTTAAGGAGCTGAGATTTATGGCCTAATGTGATCATTCCCAAGGATTAAAAGAAAAGCTTCTAAACCTGAGGTTTTGGCCAAATCCAGACACTTTTTCTAAGGCAAGAGGGAGCAACATTCGACCACTTTTCCATTAAACATGAAGCCATTAAATCGTAAGATAAAATGTGAGGGCTGGAAGGTCATCCAAGTTTGGGGTCCATCATAACCAAGTGAAAGGTTCTGCTTAGGTGTTGGGAGGTAAACCTTGGATTAACTTCCTAAGGAAATGATACAAGTGTTRTATTCTAGGATGCMAGAGGTGGGATTTGAGTCTGCAGTCAGATTCCACAAGCGTTTCAACTATCGCTTCTTTCCATTCATCATTCATCATTATGATATCTACTGGCTCCAAATAYGCTATATYSATGCATAGTTCTACAGGGAGGTRCCCTGCYTGTGTCATTTTCTCCACCCTTGCGGAGCCTGGACTGAAGCAGAGCTGAGAGGATTTTTTTCAAGTGTTTTTCTAAATGTTGAACACACTCAGTTCTGCACGGGATCCAGGTCTTCTGGTTTGATTTCATTGCAGCTATTGTTTTTAAGGCAGTCCCTCGCCTGTCCCAGGCTGGCTTTGAACTCAGTATGAAGTTGAGTTTGATCTCTGTCAGCTTTTCCTGTCTTCATCACTTAATGCTGTGATTACAGATGTGTTCTGCCAAGCCTGGTACTGTGGAGAATGGAGAGCTAAGCCACAGCCACAAATATGCACTGGACCAAAACTGAGCTCTAGCTCCAGTTCCAGCCTCAGTTTTCTGTACACCACTTAAAAAGAACTGAAGTTTTGCTCATTCACATGCATGGCTCTCTAGGAGATGACAAGTGTGAAGAATGTATTTCTGACACTTTAAATAAAGGAGAAGGGATGGTGAAGGGAGAATTTACCAAAATACATTTCTTTAAAAAAAAATTAAAACTGATTTTTTATAACTAGTTAATAGATTAATCTGCAAAGATGACTTTCAAAAATCAATTGCTTTCTAAAACAAGGATTAGACAAGAAAAATTGGTTGTTTGGTTAGAATTAAACTATATAAAATTCTGTAACTATATGTGTATGTGCCTATAAAGACAAGGACAACTTGAAAGAAACCTTAAACTTGGGAGAGTTTCTTGAGTAAGGGTTGCCTGGAGCCTTTAAAGCTTTGAGAACACAAACCCAGCAGGGAGCTTGAAGGTCTTAACAGGGCTGGGGCTCTAAAGATGATCAATACTATGAATGATCACACAAGACATGTGAAAGATCAATAACCTCTAAAATTTAAAATAGCCTGACTTGGAATTAGCTCAGTCCTAATTAAAATTGCAATTATAAACAATCAAAATGTGATTGAATATTAATGTCGTTTAAATGAATAGATAAGAAAAGGACTAGGAATATATCTTGAATGTTTTCTTTCTGGTCCTATGACATGTTCTCTTTAAAATACTCTGTTCTAATTATGTATAGGTTCAAAAAGTAAAATTTTGTGTAAAAACGACTCCTTTTTTCCTGCATCTATTTCCCATTAGTGGTAGATCTATTAAGTATCAACTTCTCTTGCATGGGGAATGGTTAAATGATTCGTTTGGGTGGATTTGATTGTTGAGATAAATATAGTTCATGAAAATTAATCTTAAACTAAATTCAAAATTCAAGTTTCCACAGCCTACACCATACTCTCCAGCTCAAAAGTTAACTTTAGGCGTACTTCAGATTGTCTGGGGAACGTTTAAAAATACCGTTTACTGAATCCCACCCGAGGCAATTAAATTGGAATCTCTGTAGGTGGAGGCTGAGTGTTTCTCAGAATCTCCCCAGTGATTCCAGGGAACACAGACTGCAAACGTCTAAGTTGGGGGATGACAGTATCAGGGGCGGTGGCATGGTCACCAAAGGCTCCTCATTCGTTGTTCCTTTCCTCAGTGTTATGAAAGATTATTGGAGAGACCAATAAATAGAACAAAGGACTCATCCTCTAGATGCTGAGACGGTGGTATGAGGTGAATGGCTGGGTGAAACATTGTCTATGGAGTGTGTGTGTGTGAGGGGGAGGGGAGAAGATGACTCAACAGGTAAAGCAGTTGCCACCTAGCAAACCCCACATGGTTGGGAGACAGAACTGGCACAAGTCACCTTCATCTCATCGTGTATACGCTGTGACACACCACACACAGTGCGCAGCAATAAGTAAGCAAGTAAACAGACAAACAAAACAAATAAATGTTTAAAAATAAATAAAATGTGGAAGCCGAAGAAAGACAGACAAGCACAGGCGGCTTAATGATTGAGATGCTAGAAGGCATTGAGAATTCTTACTAAAAGTCACCGGAGGGGTTGGGAACAGAAACAGAGTTCACAAAATGAAAGGAAACGGGCTTAGAGAAAGATTTCACATTTTAGTTTATTTAAATGAAAGATCAATGGCACAAACGAGAATACAGAGGGAACAGACATCAAAACAGAGCAGAAGCACAACCCAGCAAATGCAAACCCTATGAAGACACGTCCAGGGACTACAGACTGCATTAGTGTACTTTTAACAACTGAAGTGAAATCTTAGAAACTAATAGCACAGCGATGTCTTTTGCTTTTGTGAGTGATGTTGATTGACACACGTTTAAGAGCATGTTGCAGGCTGTGAAGGAATGAGAGGGTCCTTCTGCCCGTAGCTGTATCATGGCAAATGACAACAAGGAGTTTGCACGTGGAAGGCAAAATTCACCCGAACTCAGGGAAAGCCAGAAACCCTGGACAGGGCCAACTTGAAACCTTTAAAATCAAACTACTTTTAAAAAAACTCATCAGAATATCAGTCAAACTGTTTCACTCTCTTCTGAGGGCGTGTCAGCTTTACCCAAGAATCTCCCACTATCCCTCCCTGGTGTAGGTTCCTTCCCTCTTACAGGTCCAACCTACCCTGAGAGCAAGCTTCCAACATATGACCCTTTGGGGGAGATGTAGTTAAACCAAACCAAGACAGGAGCCTGTTTGCCGGATGAAAGAAAGGACTGGGAAAGTGTGAACTGAGAAGCATTTGTATGTGTGGCGTTGGAAGTGATCAAGGCATCAAGGCATCAAGGCGATGGTATGAAAGAGCTGAGCTCTTCAAGAAAGGCGCTTCCTCTGTGGAATAAGGAAAGGGGGCAAGCCGAGCCTCAGGAAAGGGATAAGTTAGGCGTATGTTCTCGAACAAAACAGAAAGGTGGTGTTAGAAAGACATAAGGACGATAGAGCGTAAGATGGAGTTGATAGATGTCTAGGTTCAATGAAGGCTTTCCTATGATCCCGAGAGAAGATCCCGAGTTTGATATCTGAAGAACTTCTAACAAAAACATTGAGAGTCAAGCTAAACTGAACGTGTAGGAGGGGTGACCATAGGCAGAGGGGATGACTAATATTTAAAGAACCACGAACTTTAAAAATAAATGAACAGAAAATAAATAATAGACAGTGCGGGACACACAAGATGGCTGACTGGACGAAGTTGCTTGCTGTCTAGATGGAAGGGACTGAGTAAGATCTCTGTAACCCCCAGGGTGAAAGGAAAGAACTGACTCTGAATGGGCGGAGGGAAGAGGACTTATGGGACATATGGTGAGGGGGTGACTGGGAAAGGGGAAAGCGTTAGGAATGTAAACAAAGAATATAGAGAAAAAAAAAGTTATCTTCTAACCTCTGTGGCGCATCCTAAGTATATAAATAAACAAATATAAAAAAAAAAAGTTAAGGATGCCTAGAAATAATGATAAACCAATTGAACCAGTGTGCCTTTTCTTACGGGGAAAAATGAATGAATTGCCTCTTCCCTTGTATAAGAGATTCCGTGAAGGACTAGGTTTTTTTATTGCTTTAGGATGCACTGGATTAATTAATATCTATTTGTTTGTTTATTTTTATTTTAGATGAAAGGAGACATTATCTGAGTACTGAAAAATGACCTTCCAAGTCTTTTCTTTAGGAGACCTTAAGTGGCCCCCCAACTAGTACGACTTTCCTCGGCATAAAACTGCACTGGGGCATGGTTTGACAGGCCATTCACAGTAAAAGAAAATGTGATAATTGTAAAGAAGTCATCAAACAAGAAATAAAATTACTTACTTACATACACGTCAAGAAAGAAACCTCCACAAAACACTACAAACCCAAACGCAAATGTGAAGTGTTCAAACATCAGCTGCCGGTCCGATATATTTACAGATTCAGTTGTAGAATTACAGTCTTCGTAACTGAAGCACCAGAGGAAACAAAGGACAGTTAACTAAAGAACACAATGAAAGGAGAATATCAATCTTTGGTTTGAAAACTTTAAAGCCAAGGGAAGTTACATGTGTGTTGCCGTGTTTTTTCTAAGTGTTTAAAGACAGCTTTCTCATCCACCCTGGACTCAGGAAAATTTCAGAGGAAACCATAAGCCACTTCTGTGCTTTTTAATCGGTGCCACATAATCCATCTTATTTGGTAATTTTAATATGTGTTATTGCCCCTCCCCCACTTTCAGCAACTGAGGTTTTTTTTGTTTGTTTGTTTTTGTTTTTGTTTTGTTTTGTTTTTGGTTTATTTTTCAAGCCAATTTGGCACATAGCTTCTATTCCAGGTTTTTGTTTGTTTGTTTGTTTGTTTTGAGACAACTGAGAGCTTCCGCATTTCTCATTTTCGGTTTCACTTTGTGTTCATGAAGATCACTGTGTGGAGTTGCTGCTCTGACTTTCAATGCTGTCCTGAAATACAGGAACCGGATGATTCCCGCCCTGTGTGTTCGGAGGCGCCACACTGGGCTTGCTTAGCCTGCCACACAGTGACCTCCTTACACTTGCATGCCTCCTCGGCTTCTCGAATAATTAGATCATTGATTTCAATCTTATCTGTAAAACAACTTCACGCATTCGGAGAAATTTTACCACCACTTTGCACTTCCACTGTGTCTCAGTTGAATGTTAAGAGACCATGACCTTATATCGGAATCACTATGTTTCATTATTAAAAATAGTGTGGTTTGGAATTCATAAAATAACGGATGA
This sequence comes from Apodemus speciosus, assembly GCA_002335545.1. NCBI lineage: Eukaryota > Metazoa > Chordata > Mammalia > Rodentia > Muridae > Apodemus > Apodemus speciosus. The sequence continues at coordinate 92,678 of BDUI01001324.1, forward strand.
CTTTGTTACCAAACAGATTTTTATGTAAGGTAATGTATAGACAGTAGTCCACAGTTTCTTAATGCTCTGTGAGAATTCTGTAATTTAATCCCTATAYTGCAAATTAATAAAACTGTTGAAATTATAAAGTTGTTTAGTAAGGAAGCAATTCTCTTGCCATTTAGTTTGTTTGTTCTCTGCACTCAACTGAGATGCCAGATGGTCACAGGAAAGCGTGTTAATATTGTTTAAATAGTGATTTTATTCCTGGAAATGTGTCTGAGGTTTAAGAAATTTTAATTAACATGTTGAATTGCATTGAATTTGGAAGGAATAAGTTTTTGAGTAYTTCGACAATGTGCCTTTGGTGAACATGACAGAAAGTGATATCTTGTAAACGGGGTCCTATTTCATGCTCGGTACTTATGTAGTTTGTGGGTACCTGTGTGTCCCTGGCGCGCGCGCGTGTGTGTGTGTGTGTGTGTGTGTGTGTGTGTGTGTGTGAAGGCATATGTATATAGGCCTGTGAATAGCATAGAATGCATGTGGAAGTTATAGGAAAACAGTGGGCACCAGTTCTCTCCTTTGCTCAATAGGTTCTTGGAGTCGAACTCAGGTCCTTACCCTGAGTGATAAGCACCTGCCTCTATCTGATAAACCAGCCTGCAGACRCTCCATTTCTATTTCTAGATGTCCACTTCTTTATAATCTAATATCATTCAATAGGTGCTGAAAACTGCAAAAATCTTCTATAGCTTCCAGTGTTAGTTTCAGATTTTTAAACTTTRTGTGATTGATTTGTGTGTCTGGCTGCCCTTAATTTCCCACATTTCTATAGGTATCTATCAATGCACAGAAATACACAAACGGCTTGGACCTATCTATGATTTTCCATTGGAGGATTTCTTCTGTCAGAAATAGGGTAGTTCCTCCTCCCCCTTCCCCAATATCATCTCCTGTTCCAAACACTGTGAGAACTCCATCTGCAATATGCAGCCWCTCTCAACGGCCCATCACGAAACCCTCTCGACTCCTTTTGGATATCTTTAGTCTTTAACATTCCTTCAGTGATTTATTGAACACGGACCTCCTCTTGGTAGTTCTTAAAGTGTCCTTTGGCTTAAATATCTTTGTTTAACATTCACAGTCAACTTAGCTGCAAGCCTCAAACAGAGTGGTTCCCGAGGCAATCTTTGTAAATTTAGTGTCTAATTGCTGTTTTCAAAAAAAATGTAGCAAATACAATAGAAAAAAACAATATGATGTATACTGCCAAATCACAAGAGGAATCTGTAATGGTATGGATGATAATATTTAAATAATATAACTATTATGAAAATGTTGCTTATACAGTTGATTTTTCCATGTGTTAGGGAGTTGATAGATGAAGATAGATAGATAGATAGATAGATAGATAGATAGATAGATAGATA
>BDUI01001325.1:36734-48502 GCA_002335545.1 Apodemus speciosus
CATGCCTAGTGCCCACAGAAGCCAGAAGAACTTGTCAGATCCCCTGGAACTATAGTTATAGATGTTTTGATCTACCATGTGGGTGCTGGGATTGGAACCCAGGACCTCTGCAAAGGTATGCAGTGCTCTTAATTGCTGATGAATTTTCCAGCCCAGTGTTTTCAAATTTTAATACTCATTTCAGTGCAAAATGTTTTCAATAAAACCTAAGAAGATATTATTTTACTGAGTATTGTGTTTCAAAATGATATAAAATTTAAATACTTTTGGGATAGTGATGTTTAGAAATGTTTACTGAATACATGCTTAGACACTGTTCCAGATAGGAGTCTTTCAAAGGGGTGCTACAGGCACGGTGTAGATAACAGAGTGAGGCAGCCAGATTAAGTGGCCATTGAGTAAACACTAAGTAGTTCACACTTTTCAAGGTTTCTTTCTTTCTTTTTTATTAGACAGTATACCCAGCAGATAAATACTGCTCATCTCTGTTCTTTACTGACTCTGCAAAATATTTTAAAACAAGAATTAAAGGAGAGAGAATTAAGGCACTCGAGAGAAGACTTTGGAAGTGTGAACTTGATGAGAAGACCATTTTGGGTCCAAAAAAAAAAAAGATGTCAAAGCCATCAGCGTGGGACATATTCTTCAGAGTGACCATGCAGAATCACAACATGGTCAATCCTCACATGACTTTCATAAGCGCTGTCTAGTTTATCTGCTGTCCATCCCAACAACATAGCCTATCAGACATGCTTGCACTGTCTGCTATTGCCAATTTCCATTACATTCTCTCTTTGTCACATTACTAAAGGTGACAAAGGAAAACTGCCTCTATAGAGCTCAGGATGGAGTGTATGCCTATAACTCCAGCCCTTGGGAGGTAGAGGCAGTTGGCTCACTTCAAGTTCAAGGCCAGCCTTGGGTATATAGTAAGTATCAGGTCAAATAAAGCTGCAGAGTGATGCCCTGTCTCGAACAAATAAACAAGCAAACACAAAAAGGATCTAGTGGGCATGCTATATTGCTTATTCAACAAATATTTGTCAACTGTTACTGTGTTTAAAAACTCTACCACACGTTGGGGATATGAGATGAATGCAATGTATTTCTGACCCACAGGGTGATTTTAGCGTCTGTGGCTTAAGTTGAAACAAAAAAAAAGGTAATTCCAAAGTTGGGAGATGGGTCAGTGGTTAAGGGGGTATATTGCTCTTGCAGAGGACCCAATTGAGTTCCCAATACTCAAGTCCACAGCAAGAGGGTCATATCCTACCATAACTCCAGCTTCAGGCAGGATCTACCACCCTCTTCTGGCCTATACAGGTACTGCACTCACATGATCACATATGCAAACATATAACTAAAACTAAAATGAATTCTTTATTAAAAGAAGGCAGTTCTCCTTCTGACCATGAGTGTGTCTGTTCACCCACAAAGAAAGGCAACCACGTTGTGGCATTTCTTTTAATTTGTTGTATATATGTGTACATGTGTGTGGTATATGTACATGATCATGTGGGTGCATACACATGCATGTGTGGGTACGTGTGCATGCCTATATCAATATAATGTTGGGTATCTTTCTTCACTGTTCTCTTATTTTTTTCAAGACAGGGCCTTTCACTAAACCTGGAGCTCATTGATTTTATGAGGTTGGTTGACCAATAAGCTTCCAATAAGCCTGTGTCTGCCCCATCAGCACTGGAGTTAGCCTGCATCAATCTCTCCTCTTTTACTTGGATGCTGGCAATCCAAATTCAGGCCCTCATGCTTGCACAGCAGATGCGAGCTATGGCTCCATCTCCCTGCCCCATGAAGTCTTTTGTCTGAGCATGGTAGAGTGGTCAAGATAAAGGTTGACTGCCAATGGATACCTATCAGCTTACCAACACGTGCTTTGAATTTCAGTTCTCAGGTCTCTAGCCCTATCTCCTATATTATCCTGTCCCCCAAATAGGCACAGTAATATCCAGCACTGCTAATAAAACACTTTCAGATGTAAAGTGTTTAGCCATGAAAGTCTCTGTAAATTGAACAGAATTGTAGTATTTCAGATGTACAATGAACTCTAAACACCAGGTGCTTTCTTCTCCCTTACACCCACCTAACTTTCCATTCATTCAGCTCCTTCGAATCAGTTATAATAATAAAAATAATGATAGCCAGCCAGCACTTCACACTATGAGGGACTTTGGTTGAGCACGTTAAGTGAATTCTCATTGAATCTTCACAATAACATAATGAGAAAGTTATTATGAACTCCATTTCCTTAGGAAAATGCTTCATGGGGAGTAGGCTACCAAGCCTGATTCACTGCTGACTCCTAAACTGGTGCAGATTTGAGTAACAATTTGAATTTTGGCATTTGGAGACCACTATTCGTCCTCCTTGCTGCGAGGATATATATACGGGTGATACAAAGATGGATGACTGACTTTAAGGGACATCATGGGCTATTTAGAACTGGCCAACACACCCACAGGGCTGATTTCTCACAGGCATGCCTTTCACTCCATCTCTAATCTGATTTTTGTCAACCAATATAATTTTCCTTTATGACTAATATCTGATCCAAATTCTGCACTGAGGCCAGTTCCGATGAAAGGGTAGAAAGGACAGTAAAATAGATCTTACCCGATGGGAATCAAGTTACTTTGGCTGTGCTCCCACTCCTGCAGAATCTGATGCATATGGGTATGTCTTTATTAAGACTATTTTCCAACGTTACATTCAGGGCACTGCCAAATCAGATGATGATAACCACCGGGCCTCATCCCATCAACTGATTCCTCCCTAAGACCCTCAATCAATTGGGCTGTCATAAATAGATACAGTGGAACTGGGCTGAAACTTCCAGAACCTGATGGTGAGGACTCTGGCTCTTGCCTGCTTTATAAATAACAACAGGTGGCCTTACCAGCATCTGATACTCTGCCCCCTCTTCTTTTGACTTCTCCTCTGTCTTCTAAGCTTCATGCGTTCTGTCTCCTTCACTACAAGGAGTTTCAGCTGCTGATTCCTCTGCAAATCTAATACAGGAGCACAAAGTTCCCGAGATGTGCAGGTTTGGGAACAAAGATGAGATCTGCTCTTGGCAACTGGAGACTCTTTGGAAGTGTAGGTATTATGCTTTTGAAATTAGTTTTTGCCCTAGAGGTGGGAACTGGGGGGCTTGACTTCATTGTTGAGCTTGTCACTACTTTAAATGTTCTGAAAGGAGTTAAGTGGAAATGATACACTTAAGTCAGTTTAAGTAATTGGTATGTATGGCATTGCTGGTACCTGTGTACTTTAGTTTAGGACTTGTGAGTGTAGCCCTTCTGTCCAGCAGTTCTTTAAAACTGCTCAGTATGGACTGACTTCACTTTAACTCAATGCAATTGCAGATGCTCAAAAGGTTTAAAGGAGTAACAGGAACTCCAAAGGAATGATGCTGCAGGATTTCCTGAGCCACCCAAACTCCCTTGCCACTTTCCTAATGGAGTCTTTACTCTTGAATCTAGCCAACAATGTGTATTTTAAGTTGTTCCTTCGTGATATAAACAAACAGAAATGAAGACTTTGGCTTTGAGCATCATCACTATAGCTTGTTGCATCAAGTATGAATCCACTAGATGAGCCTTATTTAATAATCATAGTAGATGGAGAGAGGATCACTTTGCTCTCTCTAAGGGAGTTGGGTAAGTTGTCAGGAAGCACTGCTGTTTTTAAGCAATTGCCTTTGCTGTTGTTAAGGTTACTCTGGGAGGCACCCCTCCTAGATGATTGACCAGTGACTCTATGTGGTATGGAGCTGCGTTTAGACATCACTTTGACATAGGCCAACTGGGCTCTTAATTCTTCAGTGCCTACAGCAGGGCCCGTCAAACTAAAGAGGCACCAAAATGACCCAGCATGGTTGTTGGAACGAATTCCTGCATCTAGATTGCTGTCATGCCTTGGGCATTTTGTTTTGTTTTGTTTTGTTTTGTTTTTATTCCATGAAGTTGGAGTTGGGGCAGCCTTCAGGCGTTGAAGACACTAAACCTTCAAAGACACCTGGCAAATCTTCCATGCAGGCCTAGGTCTTCTGCTTCAGCTGATTGTTCATAGCTCATTCCTTTTAGCATGACCTGTTGGCAGCAGGAGGTCAATAAGTGGAGGCAACTCTTCTACTAAAAGTTTCCGTTCCTAGAGCTCCTTTTTTTAGGCTGCAAGGAAACTGAAACTCAGGTAAAGCAGCTTGCTTAAGGATTCRCAGCCGAGATTCAATTTGGGGATGCTTTCATCTTCCCTGCATGGCAATGCTAACTCCATGTTCAGTAGCCAGTTCTGAAAGATGGTTTCTTCCTCTGAGAGGATGATGTCAAATTTGACAATGTATTTTGCTTTGGGGGGTCTTTCCAGGTGCTCTCTCCCACACTTAGCTCCCAAACAGAAGCCAGAGAGACCTTTATGGCTGTCACCTGACTTTGAGAGCATCCCAGGACAGAGGCCAGCAGCATCGTTCCCACACTACTTAAGACATGTTGCTGTGAGGTGGATGGTGTCTTTTGGGGAAGTATTTTTCTCTAGTCAGCCCTTTAGACCATCCCCCATGCTTAACTAGCTTCTTTCTCTGGGTGTCCTTTATCAGTCTAACTTTCCAAGTGCTTTTGGCAGTGTAGCATATCAAATCTAAGGCCAGCAAATGTCTGCTACTAGGCTCTATTAGTGGCTCTTTTAAGTCTGTTTTCTAGTATCATCTTAAGTTGCCCATGCTGGCTTCAAACGTAGAATCCTCCCTGCTTAACATCCCCAGAATTTGGGTTTGCAGGAGGGTCTACAAAATGAATTTTTGCGGTCAGTCTGACTTTCCTTCCTGCTCCCCATTAATGGGGTTCTCTTTCTCTCTTTACTGTAGCTTGATAAGCTGCTRACTATAATAGGAATATCATYTTCACATGTTTCCTCTTGCATATYAATCCCCATTCTTTATCATAGTAGACACTGATGAAAGACCAGACAAGTATAAAAGCAAAATCACAATTTCGATTGTACACACACTACCACAGATGGCATATAGGCCCAGCGTAGTGGTGAAGATGTGGACTTGCCCGGATGATGCTGTCATCTCCCTAGCTGTCTTCTTTCCCTAGGTTCCACCACCTCTCCTGTTAATACAGATGTAAGTGGGATCCATTTTCCATTAAAGGTACTGCTACTGGCTGGGGAGATATCCCAGTGGGTAACACACATGCCATCTAAGTGTGAAAACTTGAGTTCGAATCCCCACAAGCCATGTAAAACTGGGTGTAGTAGCTTGCATCTGTAATCCTTGTGCTCCTAGAGGGAGATCTGAGGTAGGGGCAGATGTATCCCAGAAGTCTCTGAGTCTGTGCCTGGTTTCCTGGCATATGCTACAGAAAACAAAGAGATTCTGCCTAAATCAAAATGAGAAGGAAGAACTGACACTCATGATTGTCCTCTGACTTCAAATCTTGTATCATAGGAACACACATATACCTCATACATGCAAAACACACGAGAGAGAGAGAGAAAAAGAGAGAGAGAGAGAGAAAGAGACAGAGAGAGAGAGAGAGAGAGAGAGAGAGAGAGAGAGAGAGAGAGAGAGAGAGAGAGACCTTATATTCTCTTGTTGGCAACATTTTAAGAGTGTTATCTGAAGAAGAGAAAGCTCCCTACAGAAGATGCATTTAACACAACACTATAATTTTCATGTTACTCACTAAGTATCTCTGCCGCTGCTCTTTTGCCACCAAGAGTGCTAGAGGCAGTAATGGGGTCAGTGAGAACACTTCCCTAACACTCGGGATCCACCCTCTGAGACCAGTGGAGTTAAATATCAGCCAAATCTACGCTTTGTGTTCTGTCCATTTCCACATTCGTCTACAAAACTCTGCCTCCAGTTCCGTTCTCTATTAAAACCTTGCTCTTAACAACACCGCTGTAATTATTGCCCCCACCCCCATGCTTAACTATCCAAGAAAGAAAGGAGCTGGCTGAAGTGCATGAAATGAAAACATGGCATTATATCTTCTTTCACTTTTGCAAAGGGTGGGGAAACAGAGCAGTGTTTTGACTAAATATCAGGTTTCCATGAGGATTTTCGATAGGTAACAGACTGCTGATGGGCTCACTGAAGACAATGGAGGGCAAGGCTGTTTGACTTTGATATTTCTGGGGTTCTGGGAAAATTACAGAATAAATACATGATAGGCATTTTTTAATGTAAGAAAAGGATTTTCAAAGCAGTATGTCTCTTTTTAAAACATACACCTTTTTGTATAATGATGAGCTAGCCTACAAAAAAAGAATTCTGTTTTTTTTTTGTTTAATAAGAGAAAGTAATTTATAATATTGATACATCAATATGTTTTTCAATAAACTTCTCCCTGGATTTCTCTTGAATTCTCGTCAGTGTGTAAGAATTATAATTATGTCTTCCTCCTACCTTGAAAGCACTATAAGGTAGTCATTTGCCGAGTTCGGCAGCTCCAGGCAGCACTAGAATAGAGATGTCATGACTCAGTTAACAATGCTTTGTTATTCACACCTTCCTTCTGATAGTGTTCTGTATCTCCCAAACACTGTACATCAGATATCTACCTCCCAGCCTTTTGTTCCTGTGCAAACTTTTATGATTGGAGTCAGTGGGTTCTGTTTTGGTGCTTTCTATCTGCCTCAAAATCTTCTTTGTGAACATGATGATGCCAGAGCTGAGGAGATGGTTCTTTGGGCAAAGTGCTTGCTGTGTGTAGGAGAGTCTTAGTTCAGATTCCAAGAACCCACATCAAGGCCAGCCACAGATGCTTGTTCCTGGGACCCTAGTACCTGGGATTTGGGGAATGGGAAGAGATACACAGAGCCCTTCTGTTAGGTGTCACCCTGAGGGCCAATCTAGCAGAAACAGGAAGTTCTTAGTCAGAGAGGGAGAGAGAGATAGATGCTCCCCAACATAGATAATAAGGTAGAGGAGACAGGGACAATTAGATTGTCACCCTGGTATGGGTCCCTGTCACCCTTGAAGAAAGCTGGTCCTGGCCTTGAACATCTGTAACACCAGGGAACAGAGACAGGTAGATCCTTGAGCCTAGTGACTAACTACCCGAGTCGAAATGGCCACGTTCAATGAAGAAAGATATCCTAACTGAACACAGTAAAGAAGATAATCCCTAAAGGCATTATCCTCCGGTCTCCATAGATGCACACAGGGGTGCATGCTTCTGCACACATGTAAATATACAGATGTAAATATGTATATTCCAAAACGGAAATGACCAAGTAGAGCATGATTAGAGGAAGATACTCCATATCCACCTCTGGCTTCCACACATATACAAACAGGGAGGAACAATGATACACACACACACACACACACACACACACACACACACACACACACACGTGTACATGTAATGTGGGACAGTTCCATTTTTCCAGCACAATAGGTTTAGATGGAAGGAGGCAGCCCATAGTCTTAAAACATTATTATAAAAGAATAGAGTGAGAGAGGGGAGGCAGAGAGGTAGAAGCCAGCCATGACCATGTGGAAAGAGGGGGAAGGGAATGGGGAAAGAGAAACGTAAGAGAGGGAGAGCAGGAGGGAAGAGAAAAGAAGAGAGGAGAGGACAGGAGAAGAGAGGAGAGGAGAGGAGAGGAGAGAGGAGGGGAGGGGAGGGAAAAGGAGGGGAGGGGAGAGGAAAGGAGAGAAGAGGAAAGAGAGGGGATGGGGAGGGCAAAAGAGGGAGGAGGGGCCAAGCATCCCCTTTTATAGCATGCCAGGCTGCCTGGCTGTTGCCAGGTAACTGTGGGGAGGGGCATACCTGGCTGTAGCCAGGTGACTGTGGAGGTAGAGTCCAGCCAGAATACTAGGGCATGGCCCTATGTGACTGAGGGCCACAGAATTATAGAGTCGGGGGCCTCATGGWGTTAGCCTAGTGTCTAGGAATATGAGCAAACAGCTTTCAGTCCCTTGTGGAGTAAATCCACTGGGTCACTGGGGTTAAAACCTAGCTCAACCAGAACATAGACTGCCTTTTACGGTCCGACAATAGAAATGTAACTCCAAAGTTTGTCTTTTTAAACTTTAATTCTCTGTGTGTATCTGTCTGTCTGTGCATGTGCCCTGTAATCATGTGAAAGTCACAGAACAGCTTTGTAGAACCACTGCCCTTCTTCCTCCTCTATGTGGTTCTGCGCATGTGACTCATCTCAAGGCTAGCTTAGCAAGTGCTTTTCCCCTGCTGAGCCATCTCATGGGCCCTCATTGTAAGCTTTCTGTACAACATTTGGAAAAAAATGTTTTCCCTCTAGATCAAAAGAGGCCTAATGTAACTTGAATCAAGAAGGTGAAGTAATAGAGTGAAAGTATATTTTAGTGCTAAGAACACAAGCACTTTAGATTTATTTTCTTCAGAAGTTCTATTCTTTAGCTTAAAATAGACACTGGTATTGTTGAAATAAATTTTAATGAGCTCCATTTAGACAAATGTTGCTAGTGGAGAGAGTGCTGGCCTCCCGGAACTTGAAAATCCCGGTATCAAAGCTCTGATCCCTCAACACCCAGCAATGTGTCTTTGCATATGATGTTTATATGATAAAAAGGGGTCTGGAGGGAGGGAAGTCAACCAGGCTGCTCTTCAGTCTATCTTCATATTGGGGAAGATGATAGACGTGTTTCAGGATTGATGAAAGGTCCCTTTTTAAATAAGTGAACTGTTGTGAGCAGGGAGCTGGCTCAGTGGGTAAAGGTGCCTGGGATGTGAGTCTGATGGCTGGAACTAGAGAGCTGGTAGATAGCTGGGAACTAGACACCCACAGAAGAAGCTGGAGGTGGTGATGGTGTACATCTGTAACTCTACGACTCCCTTTGTGAAATGGGCAGCTGGAGAAGGAGAATTGGCTGGAAGGTCCGAGGCCAGCTACAATGAGAGTGTGCAGTGTGGCAAGGCTTGAACAAATTCCTAAGGAGTGGCCTTTCACACAGGCAAGGTTGCACTCACGGTTACACTCACGTTCCCTCACTCCAAGGTACACAAAGTTCTCTCCCTCTCTCCATCCCCTCCCCTCCATCTCCCTCTCCTTTTCCTTTGCTCCCTCCCTCCCTCTCTCCCTCCCACCCTCCCTCCCTCTCCCTCTCCTTCCCCTTCCCCCTCCCCAGTTGCTCCCATCCTTTAGTTGTAGTGCCGCACCTAACAGACAAGTCTGAAAGAAGACAGATGTTAATAGTTCGCCTACTAATTCAAGAAATCTCTCCAGACTTGACATATCCAATATCTCTGCTTCCTATTTAGAAGCCCAAGCAGAGGCTTTAAGAAGCAGCTAGGCTGGGTCTTGGGAAAGCCACTGTGGGGCATAGGTTGAAGAGTGAAGCGGAGTGTGTGCACATCATCATCATCAGTACTGAACTGTCCTTATTTCCAAATTGACCTGTAAGTCAGTTACAGGCTTTCCCTGATACAATTTCCACCCTCCCAGGCTGCTGTAATATCAGGCTGTCTCTTTTGTTGTCTTTGTTTCTTGCCTCTCCTTACCCAAGGAACTGAGTGTTTTTTTGGATGAAACCTAAGCCCTTGGATGTAGCAACGCAGAGATGTTGATGGCCTTTGCTACAGTGGTTGGAGTAGGGTGCAAGGCTGAAGTCAGAGTGAAATGAATAGGGGGGAAATGCAGATACAGGGGAGAGGCAACTGTGAGCACAGGCGCTCTTCAAGTGTGGAATGCCAGCTAAATGGTAGTGTGCTACAGCTTTCTGTGCTTCACACAAAACTGTGGGCTAGGAATTATTGCTAGCCTCACTTTAGAAATGGCACAGACAGGACATCTAAGCTGCCAACGAGTAACTGTTAACAACAGTGGTAAAGGAATAATGTGGTTAATAATACCCAAATGAGACACCTTAGTAATTTCAAATTTGAGTAGGTAACTGCTACCATTAGACTATCATGTGCTACTCACAAACATCATATGCTGAATATTTCAATATTTAGAACTGAGAAAGGGGTTAACTGTGGAGTGGTCTCCATTACTCTTAAGTAAGATGCCTTAATACTAACAAAGACAAACAATGTGATAAGGCCAAAGCAGGAGAAATATACAATTACGCTATTTTGTAAATGGCAAATCCTGAGAAAGAAGATCAAAGATTAATTTGAAAAGTAAGCTATGTTATCCTCTTCATCCTAAGTATTCTTTCCTAACACTCAAAGGAATTACATGTGCCATGACTAATTATGAGCTACTAAAAGATTATCCTTCATGCATAGAATTTTAGGAATAGTTTTACTTATTTATTTAACTTTTTGTATTTTTTATTTATTTTTTATTGTATTTTTCATTTTTTTAGCATTTTTTATTGGATATATTCTTTATTTACATTTCATTTCCCTTTTTCCTGGTTTCCCCGCCCCCCCAATGTCCCATATGTCTTTTTATCTCTCCTCCCCCCCCATCCCCCTATTCACCCCTTCCCACATCCCTGTTTTTGTTTTCTCCTGTATTTGTGTCTTTTAGTAACATAAATACCATGTGTGTGCAGTAACCTTGATGACCAGGAGAGGGCCCCAGATTTCTTTGGAACTGGAGTTACAGAAGGCTATGAGCCACCTTGTGGGTGATGGGAATGGAATTTGGGTCCTTTGAGAGAGAAACAATTGCTCTTAACTGCAAAATCTAGTGGAAAGATACTGGGAATTGTGGGTAGTAAATTACAGGACTGAGATTGTGGAGTCTCCCATAGAACACTCAGATGTTTTTGTGACCTTTATTTTAATGTAATTATCAGCATTATTGAATGCCTGTATGAAGAAGAATCCTTCCAAGAAGGTAAGTGGCTTAAGAATACAATGTTCAAGTACTTTCAAGACTAATGCCTGTGCAGAGAGATGCCCAGTGAGGGCATGAATATATCTTATGTATCAAATATACATAAAGAACGTTCTCAGGACTCTGTTATGTTTTCCACATGATTGAGGTCAATGGCAGAGACTGACTGTACATGCAGCTGAGACTGTGTACCCCACTAGCCATATAACCGAGCAAGAGGCTTCAGATTCTGGCACGGCATTGAGATGGATAAGTTATTCTTGACCAAGAGATGTGTTGGGCATAATATATCATTCTGAGTGGGTCTCACACAATGCCACATGGTTTCTTACAGTTTATTCTGTATTTGATGATCAGAAGAAGGCAAAGAGTACAGAAGAAAGCTAAGTAGGACCCTAGGGATTTCAGGGCCACTGGAAACAAAAGCCTGTGTAGCTGGGTATCAGGAGCCACTGAAGGATTCTTTTATTTATTATTCAATATATTCTTTATTTACAGTTTAAATGATTTCCCCTTTCTAGGATCCCCCCTCCCTGAAAGTCCCATAAGCCCTCTTCCCTCCCCCTGTTCCCCAATCACCTCCCTTCCCGTTCCCCTGTCCTGGTATTCCCCTACACTGCTGCACTGAGCCTTTCCAGGACCAGGGACCTCTCCTTCCTTCTTCTTGGGCATCAATTGATTGTTATGTGAATTGTGTCTTGGGTATTCTGAGCTTCTGGGCTAATATCCRCTTATCAGTGAGTGCATGCCATGTGTATTCTTTTGTGATTAGGTCACCTCACTCAGGATGACATTCTCCAATTCCACCCACTTGCCTAAGAATTTCATGAATTCATTGTTTTTAATAGCTGAGAGGTATTCCTCTCAGTGTAAATATGCCACATTTTCTGTATCCATTCCTCCATTGAGGGACATCTGGGTTCTTTCCAGCTTCTGGCTATTATAAATAGGGCTGCTATGAA
>BDUI01001325.1:51817-65555 GCA_002335545.1 Apodemus speciosus
TCTCTCTCTCTCTCTCTCTCACACACACACACACACACTATACACATAAATGAATCAATTCCATTTGAAATCATCATTGATCACGAAAATTTGCAATCTTAAACAGAGTTAGTATCTGTCTTTCACTTTGGCCAAATAGTTTCTAGATAGGGGACAGATATCTCAACCTTGATAATCCTTTCCTCCTTTACCAGAGTTCTTTGTGTTGTGGTGACCCCCAACCATAAAACCAGTAGTGTCATTGCTACTTTATAACTGTAATTTTGCTACTTTTCTGAATTTTTTTTTCAGCATGGCCTCAGTCAATTCTTGGACTGAAGGCAGGTTTATTTTTTTCCAATCCACTTTTATACCAATTTACTGTTCTGAATTTTAATATAAGTATCTTAAATGCAGATGGTATTAGGTGATCTCTGTGAGGTGGTCATGTGACCCCTAAAGGGGTCATAACACACAGGTTAAGAACCACTGGGAGAAGGGTATCTAATCTTGTGATTCTCTTATTTGGAGAATGCCTTGGCACTTCATCCTGAAGAAACCTTCAAGTTTGTTCCTTTATCTTGTCAGGTCACACAGACCGGGCATCATGATTAAGAAATGTGAGGATGCCTCTGATGCAGAGTTGGGGTTGGGAGCCATTGTTTCCCCCATGCAGGAGTCTTAGAGTTAAAGTTCTTTGAGCTTCCTTTCATTCCTTTCAGAAGAGCAGAGCATCTTCCCTAAAGGTACACCTTCCCCTAGGGCTTGCTCACTAGCTCTTTGATGTACTATGAGGTGCTTTCATCAGCCCATGTTTACCTGCTTCAGTCCCTCAGTCTTTCTAGGTTCATAGCCTAACTATCATTACTGGACTACATTTTTACTAGGCCGTCCTAGGAGGAAACCTTAGCACATGTTCTTTTGGGATCCACTTAGTTCTTAAGCTTTCACAACTGCCTTCCCTCCAACCCAAATGAAACTGGTCTTTCAAAATTTGAAGCTATGGCCAGTGTTTAACAAATTAATTATAAAGAAATAAATTAATGATTACAAAGCTGTGATCACCCAAACCACTAGGTTTATTTTTCTTTCTTTCTTTTATCTCTTCTTTTTTATTAAACCAATTTTTATTTTCTATAACATGGTCAGCGAGTCTCCTGTCTACCTTTTTCTATGATATGGAAGACCTTTCTCCCTTTCTAGATATTTCTTTGGCCACTTTATAATGACCATATTGGCACCCAAATATGATTCTTAACCTTCCTAAATGGTATTGTCTCACTGAGACTCCTTTATTCATTCATATACTAGTTACTTTTCTGCTGCTATGATAGAATACCTGGCCAAGCAATATAAGGGACAAAGGGCTTCTCCCCCCACCCCCTTACAGTTCTCAGGCACAATCCATTATAGTGAAAAAAAGAAAAGAAAAGGAAAGGAAAGGAAAAGAAATCATAGCAGCAGGATCTTGAGACACTGAGTCACAAGGTATCTGTGCTTAAAAAGCAGGGAGCAAAGAAAGTTAGTGCTTAGCTCTTCTCCTTATTCAGTCCAGGACACCAGCCTGTGACAGCATGCCGCACAAAGTTATGGTTAGTCACTTCGCATTAATTAATTCAATCTAACCCTTCAAAGCACAACAGCTAAATCCCTCCCAAGAATGCTCAGAGGGTCATCTCTTAGGTGATTCTAGATCCTGCCCACTTGATGATCTTAGCCATCTCAATCCATACAAAGAGAATAATATAATTTTAAAGCTTGTGTATTACTTGTCAAGTCAGTGGTTGCTCAGTAAATATGAGCACTCCCCACACCCCCAAAATAAGTCAGATCTCCATGAGAATTTGCCTTGTCATCCTCTCCTCACCCTCTCCATTACTCCTGCATGTTTGTTTGTTTGTATTTTAAAAAAACATAATTCCACAATTCTGACACCAAATCTATACAGTATTTATTTAGCTTAGGGGTCTTGAAAATATTGGCTATGTATGAATGAGCAATGCATCATATCCCCCTAGAAGGTATACTTTTCCATACCTTTCTTTGGCGTCATGTCTGGAAGCATCTTGCCTTTCTACCTCCCCACCCCAATGGCCCTTCATCTTCACCCACTCATCCACAGGCTTCTCAGTGGCAACTACTGCCAAGCCTTAATTGGAAATAGACTCACATTTGTCATCTCCAGGCCTAAGGATTGTCTTCCAGATGATTCCCAAGATAGTACCTCTAAAGACAGATACTTGATGAGCTAAACTCCTTGTACATAAAAATCGACTATAATTTTTCCTTGATCCTTATCATTCATATGTGGAGTTTGCATATGAATTCGTTAATTATATTCATCTGTTGACTAGCCTTGAAGGAGCTCCACGTGCATGCTCATTTATTGGTGCTAAGATGATGCCATTTGCAAGCTGTTCTTTTCAATGCATAGCTTAATGTATTAGCTACCTGCTGCGATGACAAAAACATTATGCTTTTAATTTTAGAAGGCTCATGCTCCTTGCCAGTAATATGCCATTGCCTAAAGAGATAACTTTTATACATCTATGTGTGTGTGTATGTATGTGTATATATATGCCAAACTGGCAGCAGGCAGATGCATTTTTTTAGTGTATGTCAAATAACAATACCTCCACTTCACCCCACTTTTCCTTTGGAACCCACTGTCTGAAAGATAGCTTTGGTATTAGTTTGGGCCATGTCTTCCCAGGCCTCCTACAGGTATCCATGAAAGCATATATGATTTTATTGCTTGCTGTAAATGAAGCTATGCTATACTTACTCTTGAGAAACTGGATTTCCCYATATAATATGTCCCTCAATTTTATAATTATAATATATGTTTCATCTTTTAGAACTATTTTCTGTTGAACACAGTAAACCAGAATATGTACAGACAGAGCTTTATAGGTGAGTGGTATGGACTAGCTCTGTCCATGTCCTCTCTCTTTCACATGCGATTCTGAAACCAAATTAAAATCATACTTCAAAATTTCCTGACGTGGTCTCTCCATGCAAGCCATTCTTTTCATTCTTTTTAGTGAGACTTCTACCCAGTCTCTGATGTCCTGCTATGATCATGGTGTCCTGCTGTAATGCCCTTTTACCTGTGGAGCCCTTTGCTGTGCTACCTTGATCATTTATCCTTCTTCCTCCTCTATCCTTAGAGGACAGACACTGAGGATAATTATACCCACTGAACTGAACCTATTGTCTTACGTGTATCTATGTATTGCAAAAATATGTGATACAATCTTTTGTTGTTTTAAATACCTATGCATGTAGGCTGGAAGTGCCTGAAAAGTAAAAATATATTCTGGAATGCTTTGAGTCACAGCTATTGGTGATTATTTGTATCTGGTGCTATTGCAGCCTCTTTGTTAGACATGGCTATAGATAGAGAGTCCCTCCTTTACTAGGTCAGAAAAACTAGATGAACTCATCAGGATCTATAGGAGAGTTTAAATGGAGCAACATAATCTTGAAACAATGGGGAAAATTGAGTGGTTATTTCTGGTTGTTTGTTATTTATTTGTTCCTTGTTTGAAGTAGAATCTTGTCTTATTCTGGAGTCTAAAAATTACCCCTTTATCTAAACAGGGCAAGCATTGATGACTTCCCAAGGAAAAAGAAAAAAAAACTGTACAGGAGGTTTAATCTTAATTAGTTTTTCTTACTCCATTTTCTCCCTGACTTTTTTATGCTTATTGAATTCTGTAAATTTAATTATTTAGCTTTTGCTTTATAACTCCTAAAATATCCAGAGTAGAAATGTTTAGTTTTGTGAAGGTATGCCAGAAACAAACTGCAAAGATGGTTCAAAATTAGAAGCTGAATCTTAGAGTGGAATGTGCAGAGAGGACTAAATTGGCTGATGTGGCCTGTGTTGACCTGCCTGTTGACTTTAAACAGTTCTCTTCAGTTTGCCTTAGGGAGAAGAAAGTATATACTGAGTCCATGCTGTTAATCATCTTACTCATATCTTGTACCCATCCTTGTCCCAATCTAGAGTAGTCACTTGAGTTTGATAGACTGTTATTTCCCAGGCTCTTTCAGACATTAGTATAGTAGGAGCAAAATAAGGATCCTGACATGACCTCTCATTGCTTCTTCTCCCCCATACAGGATGCTGTGTGTATAGTTTGGATGCCAACTTGATTCTCTTYTCAAAGGGGTATGACCAACATTAGTTCACAGTTGSGAAGTTTCCAGTCTTAATCATGTATGTCTGAGACCACTATAATGGTTACTTTTTTCTTGCTGCTATAATCAAATACCTGACAAGAAGCAACTTTACAAAAGGAAGGGTTAAGTTTGGCTTATAATTCAAGAGGACAAAGTACATCATGGTCGGAGGCATGGCAGCAAGAGTGGCAGGCAGTGGGTCACTTATCCAGTCAAGAAGGAGAAGAGTGTGACCATGAAAAGGGACTGTACTATAAAACCTCCAGGCCCACCCCTGGGGAACCGCTACTTACAGTGTGACCCTTCCTCCAAAAGGATCCACAACATTTCAAAGAGCCGCAACAGCTGGGGTCCCGGTGTCTAGACACATTCTCCCCCTGGAGACATTTCATATTCAAGCCTCCATCTCAAAATTGATTATTTTCTTAAGATAAGCTCTCTGCATTAGAGAGAACATGAGGTTCAGGTAGCAGTCTCAAGCTCTACTCCTCTTATTTCCTGTCCAAGGACTCTGTAACTCTAAAGCATTATTTTATTTTTGTTCTTATTTCTTCCTTCCTTCATCAGTAAAAGATGCGAGGGCTGACCCTGTCTGAAGATCAATGAGGCTCAAGTCTGCAGTGGATCAAGCACTCTTGAGTTGTTCAGGGCTCCCCAGTATTTTGCCCTCCCCTTAGCAGAGATCTGTAACTTTCTTATATAGTTATGTATCATATGCTGATGTTCTCTTCAGCTCACTGTCCCCATACAAGTTCAATGCCTGGGAAATAGCCAATCATCTGTAAATGCATTTTTACTAAATAAATGAAGCAACAAAATCAATTTACTCTTACATTAGGATATTACGTTTTTTTCTTCCCTTTTTCCCCCATGAGCAAATGAACTATCAGAGTGACAGCAGATGACAGAAGACAGCTCTGTTTTCTCTGATGAGGTGTAAAAACAGGGCAGTGATAGGCTTGAGTTACAGTGTACTAGCCATTGATTTGGATGTAAAAAGGGGTTCTCATCCTTTAGAGGCTCCGGATAAGCACAGTTGGTACAAATTCTTGGAAAGCAGGGTCTTCATTTTCATGTGGAAGTTGGTTATTCTAGATGGCCACTGGTCTTCAGCTTCCAGGGCTTGGTGAGGGAGTCATCTTGGTGAGCATTCCCTATGAATGAAGCCTTCCTTAATCTGCTTTTCCTGTATTATGTCATCCTGGGAAAGTGACAGGCAGTAACTAAGCCAGAAGCAAGCAGGAAAACAGGGGGGAATATCACCAAGTCTGTGGCCAAAGCAACAGAATTACTTTTTTTTTTCCCATTCCTTCACTGGTATTTGTGAAAGAGAAGTAAGCAAAGCGGGATTTTTGCCTTTGTGTAGACAGCGGACAATAAAAATCAGGAGAACATATATTTTTGACTTCCTATTTTTTGGAGTTCTTTTGGAATTTGGACGCTAATTAAAAAATATGTGTTTCCTAGCCCTTCTTACTGTGAAAATCCTTGGCAATATAAACAGATGCACGGGTTGGATTTTCATTCTGACACCAGACTGTCTGAAATAATGGCTGGAAGGAAGTGTGAATTCTTTCGTTCCTCAAGCTTCAATTATAAGTACTTAATTTGTTTCTCTTTCTACTGCTGACTGGAGTCCCAATCTGTTTTATTTTTTCATCTGGCTAAAGCATGGTAGTTGCAGAAGCCCCTTGTTTGGAAAAGTTTATTTGGTACGTAGCAAGTGAAACAAACTATAAGTAAGAATTATTGTCACATGCCAGGGCTCATCACTAGGATGCAACAATTAAGATATTAAGGAATGTTCCAAATTTTCAATAATGTAGCCTGTCAGATGGCACTCTATGGATCATTGAGAAATAAGCACTGACTTATTCTCTTGAAAGCCTGAACCATTTGCTATATGGTCCAAGATAATAGCTCATTAATTCATCATAACCTTTCACAGTCAAATAAAATTTCTTCTTTTTTTGAAGGGGTAGTCATTGTTTATTACACATAAGAGACCATTGGCTAACACATTTCTAGCCTGTGATGTGTCTTTGGTCATCATGATGTCTACTAGGATGAGGTAGCACATACAACATATTAGCCAAGCACTGATGGTGTCAGTTCCTGGGAATGAAGCAGTGTGGAAGAGCTAGTGAGGGTGATCCATGTATGCTGTCATCACATTTTCATCTGCACCCTTCACTATGGAAAATTTTAGCTTCGTTTTTCAGGAAGCAAAAAGTAAAATTGATGATAGGTCAATGATTCCCGGAGAGCACAGTGAACAGAATGAAGACTGTTTCATGCTTCTCCAGAGGTTGTTTTTTTTTTTTCCTAAATATATCTGTCCATGCACTTAATGTTTCAAAGAGCTTTTATAAATTATATTGATGCCAAACTCTAAAAATGTTGATGCCTCACTTGTAAATATGATGCAAGGTATAAAGAAGGCTACAGTTGTAGGGCAGCAATTTTAAGCTGTTTCCTTCACTGGAATCCTAAATGTGTTGTAATCGGATCTTTCCATTTTTGAGATTAGGAAAGTGGGGATTAATGGTGTTAAGCAACTTACACAAATTCATAGCAAAGAAGTAAACAGGAAGGGTTTGGACCTGGAAGGATAGAAGTTCAGTCCTGTTTCCTCATTCTTTCATACAGTGGTTCTGCTGTATTGGCTCTTTGCATTTAAGCTTTCCTAAAACCTATTTGTATTGAAAGCATTGTACCCATTTTATAGGCAGAAAAAAATACTTTTGATTTTCTCCTCGTAGAGTTCAGAAGTCATTGAGATAGGTTTTAGGAGCAAGGTCTGATTCTGATAACTTTCTTCTTTCTACAATCATTATAGACTTCATAAGAACATGCTTTCATCACTGGTATTTAGTATTTAGGCCTATTAGATGATGCCAACACTATGCTTCGGTATAGAGTGACTGGATGCACCATCTTTTCTGGTGGAGAAAGTTAAGACAGTTTCCTGGTTAATAATGCATCCTGTGATTCTTGATGTGTTTACAATAGCACGGGAAAGGATATGGCTTCCAATGGAAAAGTGGATGGTGGTATGGTGGGATGGTGGGACCTTGATTCCTAAGACACATCTTTCCCCCACTTCTTTTAGACAACACACCAAGATACTGGCTTCTACTTGATATCTAAGGTCAATGTGACTGGGATATTTCTTCAGAAATGGTAGAAACAACACTACAGTGACATCATTGGTTTTGCTAAGATGCATCTATGATTTTGTTTACTTTAAAGCATTTCCTCTCATTTGCAGGACAGTTGTTTTTGTGGTGAGGAATTTGAAATCTCAGTGCCACATGACCAGGTTTTGAGGCAGAAGCTTAGAAAAGCATGCTAGCTTCTAAGTTGTTTCCTGTTTTTCTTGGCCTCATTGCAATCCTTGCCAAAACTTGCCTCCTTCTCTGCTGCATTAGTAATGCAAAATGAAATTCATTGTGCCCATTATATCTGTTAAATGGTTTCCATTTTAACTCGAGAAAAATGTATTGACGTTCATGTGTTTGGCATGGGAACTGTGTATATCTATCGAGGATAGCAACTTGTCTGTTGGAATTACAGTGCATTATGTATAATGCTGCTTTTAGCCATGCATGTACATTTCCTGGAATCTTATTGTGTCAGGGCTTGGAAAGTTTACACAAGCATTGGTAATCTAATTTTTGTCKGGTGGGTGGGTGGCTGTGGAAATATGGAGTATTTGACATAGCAAATGTCTTAGCCATCTGTGCCAGGAAAGGAATGGCTGGTAGAGTGTCTAGTCAGGTAGGTAAAAAAAAATAACCATCAAAATAACAGATTGGAAAAATATTGCCCCAGGCCTCCCCTAAATATTAATTTCTCAAGAGCATGAAGATATAACAGTTATGTGACATTGTTTTAATTTTAGTTTTGTTTTGTTTTGTTTACATGATTCTGCTTTAGCTTTCTCTTGTCTCCTACCCATAATCCTTCTCTAGACTGTATGGTTCCCTCCCTCCTTTGTCTTCTTTTGGCACAGCCTTTGGCCCATGAGGGTCTTGTTAAGGTCCCTAGAGGATTAGGGGCTCTGACATAATTTTCTTGCTGAGCCTTTTCATTGAGGATTTTTCAGGTGCTTTGTCTTAAAGATCTATCTAAAGAACTATCACCCATCAAGCCACAGGCTTCATTTTCATTTGTTCACTTTGAAATTGGGGCTGCATTTGGCTTAGTGGTCCTGGGGAGCTTTATAACGAATTGTGTTCTTTAACAGGCAAGAGGAAGATGCTGTGCCTTTTTCTCTGCCTGTCAAAAGTTCTTCAAGTACTGCTTACTGAGCTGCTAGTGACCTGTGATGTACTATTTTGGTCTAGCTCTAAGCACATTCCAGCCACCTGCTAAGGAAGGTTTTCTTAACATGGCCACTGTCAGCATTTGGGGCTGGATAATTTGGTCAGGGGTTAGGTATCAGTTTCTATAGCCTCTCTCTACTGATAGATGCCAACAGTACTTTTTCCAATATTCCCAGATACTCTTTGTATGCCCTGGTGTATGGTGTGGTGTGATGTGTGTGAGTGAGTGAGTGAGTGTGTGTGTGTGTGTGTGTGTGTGTGTGTGTGTGTGTGTGTATGAATTCTTCCCCAGGTTGAAATAACTGGCCTAAAGGCACAGCTGGACAGGAATTTCCATAAAAAACACAGAAGCCAAGCACTGCCAAGACAGTGCTGAGAGGGCTTTGTGTCTTGCAGGATGCGTGGACAGACCCTGGAGAAAACATTGTGACAACTGTCTATGGTTTCTTAGGCTTAGTAACAGTGGAGGTTAGGGTCACCTTTTAACTGCCATGCTTCTGATCTGGCAATTATCTCCTTACCTTGTGCTGCATTTTATCTTTTGTCCTTGACTCACACGAGGAAGATTCCAATTCTTCTCAGACTCATACCCTAACCACAATCTCCCCAATAGTCTATGATATTATGCCTGCACTCTGTGCTCTTGTGGTTATCACTGGCTTGAATAGAGACAAGGTGTGTACTTTTATCTTTAATCCCCTTCAGAGCCAACTAGGAGTAGTCCATTCTCTTCTGAGAGCCAGTTTGAACAGGATGCATCCCTCCTCTGGAATGCACCACAGTTAAGAATTAATGTTGATCATGATGAATACTTGGGCTTCCAGTCTGGCAAGCCCAGATGCACCCAACCACTGTAGTGTAGACTTGTTGTTCATGGTTAGTTCTTTCCTGGTGCTTCCTTGAGTGAGTTCCATTTATTATGTTTAACAGCAGTCCCATGAGCCTGTCAAAAGGGCATCCTGTTTGCTACTGAAATAGTAATTAATGTAACATGCAAACAAATGAGGTAGTGCAATGCATCCGATAACATCAAGATGATTATTTTTTTCAGTGCTATGAAAGCCGGGGAAATATGCTAGCAAATCTATCTGATCAATATATGGGATGTAAAAAAGGGAGAGGAGAAAAGATTGACTGATGAGTGAAACAGAACTGCCACAAACAGGCTGACAGCCAGCTGTAAGTCTCTTTAGGGCAAATGCAATTAACTTAGAATAATAGACTCAAATGTGAGGGTTAGAAATGCATTTTTATTAACAATCCCAGACTGAATCATTATGCTCTTGTAGATAAAATGGTCCTGACATTGTGTGTGTGTGTGTCTGCACACGCATGTGCATATATGAACATGAACACACACATATATGTCCCTACATTTATATCCAGTTTTCTCACATTCCTATATGCTCTGCTTACAATTTGGGTGGAATAGTTGATTTTTAGAATAATGTACTTTCAAAAGGAAATTCATTCATAAATTGTCTCTAGGACTATAAATTCTGAATAGTCTCCCAAATTACATATATAAAAATCACGCTACTTATCTGGAGCTATTAAACACAAAGCCAGTGAGCCTCAGTCCCAGCACTGCTGGTCCTTGGGGGATTTGGCATTGCAATCAGGGATTTACAGATTTCGTTCTGAAGAGGAGAAGTCATTACTAGAAACCTAAGCTCATTTCCTCTCCTTTAATAGCTATTTTAAATCATTCATTTAGAAAATACATTAACTATTTAGGGTACCAGCAATGTATTTCTTTTGGCGTCAAGTCTGCATTTTTAAAGAGTTTTCTTTCTTTCTTTTTTCTTCCAAAATGATTTCCAAAGATGGAGATCGGGGGAGGGAGGAGACCCAATAAAATTTTGTTCATATGAAATTATTTTGGCTAGTATTTTCTTCCTTCATCTTTTAAGACAAAACAGCTTAAAACTTTAACAAAATAGTTGAAAATCAGCTAAGTCCTTTAATGTTGTAATTCTGATGGATGGAAAAGCACAGGGTCCTAAGGAAATTCTAAACTGGACTTTAAGTGCACTTGAACACTGATGTTCTCTATAAATGAATTTGTTAATAATTTAAATAGAAAACAGTTTAAATTCTGAACTACTTAATACTGGTGCCGACCTTACCAAGAGAAAAGGTAACAACAGGAAAAAAAGAGATGACAGTTAAAAATAAGTACTGAATTTCTGCAAAGAATTTAGAAGACAGAGTCTTGCATAACACTTTGCAAACTGCTTTATATATATTTTTTTTCAAATGCAAAATAAGGTTCCTCCAGTTATGTAATTGCTATTCATTCAAAGGACAGCAGAAAGGTTGACAGTTTAAAATGTGTTCTCCCTGTCACCAGCCAGTGTGTTTGCACCACTTTGTCGACTGATGCTGTTTAAAACAACCTCTGCAGGAGAGGGCTGCCAACCACCATTTAGGACACTGACGTTGTTATTAGCGTGGGTATGTTAGATCATCCTCTTGATCTTCCTGTCTGCTTTGTTCTTTTGATATGGCAGCACACTAAAATTGACAACAGCCTCCATTTACGTAACAATAACATGCATTGTTAAATACATATGTGTAGATAGGCAGAGAGCAAGCTCTTTTATTCCCGAGAGAGAGCAAAGTTCACTATTCACTATTAACACTGAGAGTGTATGAAGATATTCTGGGGAACAGAGAAACTATTAAAAAGTATTGACAGTGTCAAGAGCCTTAGAAAAATCATTGCTTCACATTTTTGATACTTTTATACATTTACAGAAAAAGAATAAAGGTCATATTCTTGCTTATGCAGCAAAGCAGAGACGGTCTAGGACAGTAGACTATGCTGTCCCGTTCCTTGGTATCCCAGTAATTGTTCAATCTACTGTGTTTCTTAGAACAGCGCATTATGAAGGCAAAGTGGAGAGTCTCAAGATGGGAGGATCATCAAATAAAAGTACAGAATATGCCGTCAAATTTGAACTTTTTCTTAACGACAAGTAGGTTCTTAGTATAAAGATGCCTGGTGCCATGTATAGCGTTTAATACCAAATTTAATAACAATCTAGGTTTATCTAACAATATCTAAAGCATACTATATGCTAAAAATGTATGTATTGTTTTTTAAATTTACATAAAGTTGCATATTTTGTGTTTAAACTGGTGCGCCAAACTGAGAGAATCTGGCAGTGTACTTGTTGGGAGCTTGATTATAGAGGGAGACAAACCCTGGTTGCTGTCGTATTCATTTTCTCCCCTTCCTTCTAAAGTCCTCTACTCTGACCTTCCCTGGACATGACAATGCTCCCTTTGTGACTTAATCTTCACTTCGGCATGCTCACAGTCAACACTTAGCACTATGTTATCAGTAAGGCAGAGCTAATATTTGATAGAACAGCTGCAATAGAATCCCATGTAGAAAATTAGCGTTGTCCTTTTCAAGTCTGCTCTAAAAAGTAGACTCAAGAAATTTCATTATACTCTTGGATACTTCCTATGTCTTCTTTATCATGTGATATATATATTCTATTATATGAGTGACACATTGTCTAGAAAGTATAGAATCTTTCACCCCGGGCTTCATACTAATTTTGCATCATAAGCCCAAGCCATAATTCCATTGTATTATAAAATACATATAAAATAATATATGACAGTATATCTCTTGTAAAACTCAGAATTTATGATCTGCCTGCTTACCTGTATCCAATGTCTTCCTCACCTAGTTATTATCATTGGCTTTATTCTGTGTTTGTGCTTTGTAGAACTTGCTTCTAAAATGATCAAAATAAGAGTCTARAGCAAGTTAATGCAGTCTGTGCTTTTATCATTTGAAAGCTAGGAAGTTAAATGGCGAAGGAAAGGTGCTGATAGACAAGGACCTATTATACTGAAGCACAGTATAAAGAACACTAAACCATAGGTTGTGACTTACAGTGTTCAGTGTAGAGTCTAATGAGATATACAAACAAGCAAATGATTGTGCAACATTATAATAAAAATATCATGATTCTCTAGTATAAAACATAATATCATGCATCAACATGATACATTGGAAAGATCATTAAGAACAGATTGATTTGGCTGCAGTATAAGACTCCAATTGTAAGAAATTCCAGGAAATACAAATTGAGAAATCAATGCATCTTAACACTAAGAGAGTTGTAAGTCACTGGAAGGAGAGAATTCCAAGCAAGAAAACACTTGCTCAAATTAACCATGAGCATGCTGGCAGCAGATTAAAAGAACAGCAGGCAAATGGGAGATCACTGTTGGGAATCCTGGAACCAATCATTCAACCAAAAGATAACCAAGGAGCATAAAGAAACTCTTCATGACTAATTGGAAATGGGCAGAATGCAAGACTTTCAAGAGTAGAGAACTAAAAGAACTCAATGACTTGACATTGGGGAAGATCAGTAAATCTGGTGGTTGAAATAATACAGAGGCTGGGGCTGCTGTTTGACAGCAGAGTGCTTATGAGTGCAAGGTCTGCACAAAGAAAACATTGCAATGGCAAGACAAACAAAAGTGCACTGTTGAGTAGAAGGTCAGCCTGCTCAATACAGCAAGCCATTTGCTGAGGGTCACCCACGTGACTCCAGGGAAAGGACATCGAGAGTAGAAGTGAATTGACTGGCCAGGAAATGGTCCAGGTAGTTCTACAGAAATAATTGCAAGTAGCAGGCAGGCTCACTTCACCTTTTCCACTTAATCCAGTTTGGTCTGAAGAAGAAGGTCCCAAGCTTTGAGACATCACATTTTATGGAGCTAGGAAACAATGGAGTAGAGGAAGTTCTTTTTTTTTTTAATTTGCTATATTCTTTGTTTACATTCCAAATGACTTCCCCTTTCCTGGTTTCCCCCTCCTCATAAGTCCCATAAGCCCTCTTCCCTCTACCCATTCCCCAATCAACCCCCTCCCACTTCTCTGTCCTGGTAATCCCTACAGTGTTACATCAAGCCTTTATAGGACTAGGGCCCTCTCCTTCCTTCTTCTTGGGAAACATTTGATATGTGAATTGTGTCTTGGGTGTTCAGAGCTTCTGAGCTAGCATCCATTTATCAGTGACTGCATTCCATGTGTGTTCTTTTGTGAATGGGTTACCTCACTTAGGATGATATTTTTCAAGTTCCAACCATTTGCCTAAGAATTTCATGAATTCATTGTTTTTCATTGCTGAGTAGTATTCCATTGTGTAAATGCACCACATTTTCTGTATCCATTCCTCCATTGAGGGACATCTGGGTTCTTTCCAGCT